>NIVC01001776.1:383989-452808 GCA_002269645.1 Macrostomum lignano | reverse complement strand
GCAGTGAAAACATCAGATGTGTGGAAGGATAGGTAAAGTAGTAAATGAATTATAAACAAATGAAATATTTATAATATTTACAGCGATTACCGCATTTATAAAGCAGAAAAATTGTTGCATATTAGTGACAGCATAAGTGTACAGTGATCACTCGCATATAACAGCTAGCGAACTTCTCACTCAATCCTCGTAGTTCATTCTTAGTAAAGCTGCTAACACTTAGTTAACACCAGCAACAAAATCATAAAATATTGTCTGTTGAATCTTCAAACCAGTCATTTCCGGATGCGTCCGATGAGGAAGTGAAACTGGATTTCGAGCAAACAGACTCCATAATTATTAATGATTTTGTCTCTTTTGCAAGCGCGGATATTGGCTGATCAAAGCGAGATGATTGGCGTGACTAAATGAGAGCTGGTAGGCTTTCAAGCTGTTTTATGTGCGTGCTGTAGCCAGAATGAACCAGAGGTTTTTGGGCGTCGGATTGGCAGGCCCCCTCAGGCCCTCCTCCCTTTTCAACGGGGCCTGGGACCGTCTTTGGCGAAGCTGCTGCTTCACGTTGAAGGCATTGCAGTCGACTCACAAAAATTAGCGTTAAAGTAGAGAGAAATAACAATAGAATCAAACCAGCAGCCACAAGTTGAACGACAATCAGCCTCATCCGTTCAGGACTGGGACTTGTTTGCTCTTCTTCCGCAGCCGGCTGGGCAGCCGCAAGCATCCAGTTGAGCACAGGTTGGATCGAGTCTCCGCATCTGTTTCTGGCCGCATCCGGGAAGCTGATCAGAGCCGGAAGCTGCTCACTGCAGTCCGTAAAGCTCACCAGCCCGAGTACCTCACCATCAATGGTAAGATTGACAGCTCTGAGTGAACCACAGGAAACTGAGGAGTTCGTACTCTGGACGGTATGGTTTCTGGAATTAAAGTGTAAATAGTTGTGAAATTTGATTTAATTAGCCAGCCAATTGTTCCGACAGCAGATAAACTGCTATTCTCAAGTTAAGAAACTCACAGCTTATCAGCATCCTCGAACTCAGCTATTTTGCAGTCTTCTGCCCCGCAGTTCAGGTAGAAGACCTTCTTGGTCCTGTGCTCATAGAACAGTCCGATGCGAAGCCTCTGTGCAAGACTCAGCGGCTCCTTGCTGCGGGTGCTCAGGCCGGAGCCGACGCGAGTTCGCTGGCCTGAAGCCGGTGTTCAAGTGGAGTGAAATTGTGCAAAAGTTAAGGTGTGCGGTCTACAACCCAAGGTAAACAGCGATGTTCAGTAAAGGACACTGCATGCGTTCAATAAGCTGGCAATGAAAACCATTTCTAAGTTACTGCAGGCGAGGAATTTACATCTCTCGTGCGTACTGCTCCTATTGTGGGTTTTGCGGCGGTTTAACATAACGGCTTTGTGGGCCTGAAACTTGTGAATATTATTCGATAATAATATGAAAACTATCGATATAAAAGTAAGTGCAGGACAACTTTATGTTTCTGATTATAGCGCTATCTGGTATCATGGGCCATATTATTGATGCTGTGTGAAGCATGCATATTGCAAAAATTATGTAGCTTAGGCCATAGGAGCTTGGGGTATGAGATGCAACAGCAAATAAAACGAAGCAGGTTTGTAACTTGAAAACTTTATTGAAATACGAGCGAATTTGGAAATGCAGTTTTTAATTTGCATTAATTATTATTAATTAATTTGAAAATTCGCCAATTAATTCGGCTTAAATTACCTACAGAGTGTGATTAAACCTTTTAATCATTGTCTTGATTATGATTGGCAATCTGGTGAAAAATGTTTTTTTTCAGTGGCGAAAATGAGCATTTTTGAGCAATTGTTCAAATTTGATGCATACGCTCGTACACCGCAGCACAATTATCAAGGCAAAACTTCTGGCAACGCATGCATTCTTTCTTTACCTGCGCTGTTACGTTGTAATAAGCTTTAAATATTGATTTGGTACTGACATGGCGGGTACAAGACCTGAATTTACCAGTTTTCTTGACCCGAAATGTTACTGTACTCTAAAATTTGGTGATAGACTTCAAGTTGATTCAATGCAAGCTGCACGCCACAGACATTAACCGTAGGAATACCTCAGGGAATTTCTCAGTTAAAATTTCTCAGGGAAAGGCTCATTCGCACTCATTCTCAGGAGCCATTAAATTCAATAGCTATGTGCAATGGAATATAGAATTTTACTTCATTTGATTGCAATTTAATAAGCTTTTGTAGTGTAATTTAAGGTGCTATTTCTAAGATGGCTTTGTTTTTATCCCTAATCCATTCCTGACATGCATGTAGTATATTGAGGGAAGTTCACTAACACAGCAGCACTCAGCCCTGTTTTAAGATATATAGTCTTCATGCACTAGTAATTCGTACATTATTGTTTCATTTCGCTAAGTGTTTAAAAAGCCACCGGCTCACTCCAGCTTACTCTCTTTGACGAAGTTCTGCAGAGCCGCGGAGCTGTTGAAGCTGGCGAGCCTCATGACTCCGCTGTCAGCGCTCATCGCAGCGAGCTCAGCAGTCAGGGACCGACGAACCGATCCAGTGGTGTAGCAGCTGCTCTCAAAATTAGTCACATTTCTGCCGCAGAATCCCGGCTCCATCAGCCGAATTCTCAGAGTCGGGATATTCGCTGAGCTTTTCCGATTCAGCCGGAATGAGACCGTCAGGTAGCTCCTACAGTTTTTATGTAGAGTGCAGTGGTTGAGTTCAATTACAGAATTATAGATCTCAGAGAATTGGCCAGCTCTATCGTACCCTTTGGTCAGTTGCAGCACGCGCAGCATCTCCAGTTCCACTGGCTTTGGCTCGCTTGTTGAAGGCGACGAGCAAGTGGCTGGAAATGCATTGGGATTTTTATTAGCAGGGTGAGAATGAAAGCATTTGCTGTTTTTATTAAGTACCAGCTAGCATGGGTCAAAAACTACTGACTGCTTGTTTACGGTAATGGTTAGAACTGGAAATCGAAACCAATACTACATGTACGAGTATAATAGCAAGTTTAACTGTGCTCAAAGTTCTGCTTACAGTCCGAAGCCTTCGAGTGCAGTTCGTATCGCATCGGTTGCTGTGCAGCTGAATCTACAGATCTTGCCCACCTCCGCTTGCTTTGGTGAGGCGCCGTGTCAAAGCCAGTCAGAACCACAACGGCTTTGTCAAGGTGGTCAGTCAGAATCTTCCATTTGCAGTTGAGCCCTTCCTCAGGCACAGGGTCCGCGTCAGTTTTAGGGATGATTCGATCCTCAATGAACTCGAGTTTTTTGCTGAGCTGGAACTCATTGATGTTGCCACGCGGATAGCAGTACCGGTTGCCAGCGAGAACTCTGGGAGAAGAATAGAAAAGTAGCTTTGCTGTTGTAAAATAGATATTGTAGTTTAAAACTACGGAAGGGTCACTCCCCTTTGTTAAAAAATCGGACTTGTTAGGATATTGTGGGAGAATTGTTTCAATGAGGTAATTTATTGGTTCGTCGGTTCAGTTATTAATCGCACACTGACCAGAAACCAATAAATATCTGTACTCTACGCATTGGAGTAAGGACGCGCGATCGATTTAGCGATAAAATTAATATTTTTACCAATTTCAAAACGATAAAGAGATGAGTTCTTACTGTCCTACTGATAGTAGAAACACAAGAAATGGCGTGCAAAAAGACTTGCTGTTTTGCAGCTACAGTATTAAGATATAGGCCTAATCAAATTAAAATTCATACACTGCAAGCACCATTCTCGTTAAGGACAGCCCTCCAAAGAACTGTGCAGCAAGGACAGCCTCACAAAGGACAGCCTCCAAACGAACGAACGACTGCGCTCCAACAGTATGACACCCCACCAATCAGTATTATGCCCCAAGCATGGCGCCCCCATGCAGTGTGACATCCAAAAGCATTCAACCCACCCTAAGCAAAAAACCTGATTCCGCTCAGAAATCCCAGTTGTGGCTAATTTGGTGCAAGAAATTAAGCTGCGCATCACTCACAGTTGCAGTGCAGCAGACAGCAGCAGAAGAGTCGCCAGGCTTCTGCCAATCGCTATCTGCAGATTCAGTCGCATGTCGCTCACTTCCGGCATCTAAAAATCCCGATTAGGGTTAGATGCAGTATGTAGACTCTGTTTCTTTCTGCATCAGGATTTATAGGGAGGCTTGAAACTGCCCAAAAGAAATTTGCATTAAAATCAAAGTACTTTTACGTGAGGTATATTAGTGCTCGTATTTATTAATTGGACTAAATTTCCAAGATTTTTGTGTAATGCATTGCACCAACTGTAAAATTCGCTGGGTGGGGTCACCTACCTAACTATGGTCCCCCCAATCATAAGTACATGAATACATGTACTACTAACTTTTGCACTCTGATTTATGTCCTCGTACCGAATGTACATGTAGGGACAATTACATGACTCTAGTCCAGTTTTAAACTCCAGGAACTCTAGCTGCAAGCAATAAAGTACGTATGGATTTTTTATCAGTATGAAATTCTTGAATTGTGAAAGAGAGAACAAAAATTTTAATTGGGGTCAGACAAAAAGCGCCAGTTCAATTGCTTGGAATAAGTTGTTGGGCTGAGCCACGCGGTAGCCCCGCTAGGCACCCCCTTTAAACAACAAAAATTTTTGACTAAATTTTGCAGAGGCTAAAAACTTCTTTTGTACGTTCGTAATACGCTTAATTTTAATTTCGATCTAGCGAAATTTTAACCTTATGAAGTCTCTTGCTAGAGTTCAGTTACGGCGCAGGGGGAGGGGGCAGGGGGGCAACTGCCCCCGGGTGACCACAGGTCACTGTCTCAAGGGGGGGGGTGACGACCCCACCATCCCCACGGCCCTAGAAAAGACCCTAGGAATGGAGGGAGATGGTCACCCCTGTAATGCAACTTGCATCAATGATTAAAAATGCATTTTTATAAGAATTTTCGTGTTGTAAATTCGTTTTGTAAGAAGTGTGACCGCCTTGTAAGGGTAAGGGTTTAATTGTAAAGGGGTGACCACCTAACTACTGCCCCCCCCCAACCAGAGATACTGCGCTACCACTGCTTAAGCTTTCAATGTTCTAAAATTTCAACCCTGTAAAGTTTCGACCTATAGTGAGATAATTTACTTTTCGACGTTGTGAAATTTCGACGTTGTGAAATTTCGACCTTGTGAAAGCACCCCCCCCTTACAGTGCACGTCTGGCACAAACCCGCGTAAACAGCCCTAGGCTCGTTCTCTTGAGGTTTTCTTTCGTGCAACAGAACAATATAACAGTATGCATGTATAATTACGAGTATATAAAAAATCTATTTTGAAACGTCATCTGATTTCCAAATGTGTTTGTTCGATTATATTGCATGTATCATCGAAGATGCTGCCGCAACGCAATAATGGTTTGCTGACATCGGTCTGACGCTCGTAGTTCGTCACATTGCTGTACGACGAACTCCATCGATTGTTTTTAAATTAAAAAACAAAAAAAATTTTTTACGATAACGAGTAAATTTAAAAAAATAAAACCAACTTATAAATGTATTTATTGCGCAAAAACCTAGCTCATATAAGTTTTCTAAGTTAAGCGCAGATACCGCTACCAGGTTTTCCACGAAAATTCCAAACAGGGATTTTAATATATTTATTTGACTTAAAATGAAATGTACGAGTAGCAGCTAGCAAGTAATCATGGTTCACTCGACCATAATTATACTTGAATGCTTGCTATACTCTAATGACCCGAGTAGTTACATGAATGAGCATGATATATCATATATTACAGTGAAAATCCATCCGCGCATCCATCGAATTCAGCAATACGATATATGTACGAGCATGTACTGTATATAGCCCAATATGCAAGGCCTCGCGAACAAAAAACTGTTAGTTTAATTACGTAAAATATAAAATCTAGGAGCTTAGAAAAACTTTTGACATTCTTTACTCATACTGTAGCTATCTTATCTAGCTCAGTTGCGGATCCAGAAATTTTTGTACGGGGGGCGCAGACTACTAAGGTGCATGTTTGTGCATATCATTTACACGTATATGTAGCTACCTGAAAATGTGTACTTTTCATATAAAAAAATAAAAAATCAAACTCGACGGGAGGGCCGCGCGCCCTGTAAATCCCCTCTAAATCCGCTACTGATTCTAACTTAACAAAAAAGGACTCTTTAACATGGCCATCAAATTATGCTCAAATTTCTTGAAAACTATGGTAACCAAATGTGCTCACTCACTGTCCATGTGGACACATACTCACCAAGAGATGTTGGCCAATTTACAACTTCTTGTAGACTTTATGAGAAATCTTACGAAGTAGAAAAGCCATGATTTTACAGGCGAAGCTGAGGAAACCCTGTGGCAGATCCAAGTAAAATCCAAGTAAAACCCACGGCTTTTCCGCGGCAAATTTTCTCTTAAGCAGTTGGAGTTTGCCCTTTTTTCAAGTACAACTAAAAGGCAATTCCATGGCTCTTCCATGGAAATTCAGTCAGTAGAATTGTTTAAATAGAGTTGGAGTGTGGGTGTATGCGTGCGTTGTTGCCGCCCTTTACATCACCATTGTACGTAGCATGCGAGGAAAGAGAAGCAGAGGACGCACGCTTGATCTGTACTGTGCATGCGCTTTCAGACCAAGCATGCACTGTTCTCTGTACGCCGCCTAACGCTGTACAAAAAGGGAACTTTAGTTTTTCTGTGAACTTTAGAGTTCTTTATTTATTGTTCAAAGTTCAAAGCCCAAAGGCAAAGCAGTCAACTGCAGGGAATGATTACAAGCATGTGACATTGGGTCTGGCGGATGTCATTGTCGTCAAAGTTAAGAGACTAAAATTGTCTTTATGGACTCTGTCCGGATTCACAACGGTTTTCAGAATATTTATGAATTCTTCTTTTAGTTTAGTTCAACAACTGCGAGCTGTGCGAGCTAAAAGTACTGTGGGGCAGAAACAGCTTGAATATAAGTTTCGTCGCTCTCATTTGGTCTTTTTAGTGGAGAACTTTAGCTAGAACTTTAGGGTAGGTTTTACATTTTCTCGATTCTACATTCCCCAGATTTCATATCTCCCAGATTTCACATTCCCCCAGATTTTACATTCCCTCAGAGTTTATACCCCCCCAGATTTTAAATTTCTCAGATTTCACATTCCCCAGGTTTTGCTTTCCTCCATGTTTCACGTTCCTAAGATTTCACATTCCCCAGATTTTACATTTCCCAGATTTCACAATTCCAAATTATAAATTCCCAGATTTCCTCGGCGTCGCAAGGAAAACAGCAAGATACGCTGACAGTCCTTTGACATTAGCGGTACAAGTCGCAAAGGAAGGCCACGTCGCCGACCGAATTCAGGGCGCCAGCGTCAGCCAGCAGGCTGGAGACAAGGCGCAAACCCGCGATACGTGGCCTGCCTGCTTGTGCGAGCTGGACGCCGCCCGCACCCAGAAGCTATTTTTAGCAACACATCTGAAGAGAGCCATCTGCATGTGCAAGTACAAGGGAATTCTCTGTTCTGTGCTGAACGCTCCTTTATTTCTAAAAGTCATTACTCTCATTAACAAGTTTTTTTTCTCGTATCTTCTGCTTGCATGGCAGAAAGACTTTCAAACACACTGGCCTGTAAAGGCCCTATTATGAGTGCGAGGCTCACATCTCAGAATTTGCAGTACCGAATATTTTTAAGGCAGTGTATTTGATCTAGTCAACAAGAACGCATAGGTTCATGTACGAGTACATGTATAATGCAAAAAATGTATAGTTTTAGCGGGGTAGGTTTAGCGCTCACGCAGTTTCTCTCTGTGCCGTCGTTAGGAAACGGTCAACCCCCAAACCCAACGCATTTTCCTGAAAGTTTTCTGTATCACACGTTCGCAAGCTGCTGGCTGGCTTGCGGAAACCTAAGCGCTTCTCCAGTGCTCGCTTTTCCAGTGCTTACAATTATTAAAAATTAACAAACCTGAAAATGATATCGCAAACAAGTTTTGAAACGAGGTACTTAGTTAATTGTCTCTTACTAATCTGAGGGTTAAATGATCAGGCCGTGGCTAGGGAGGGGGCCAAGAAGACCCGGCCCTCCAAAAAGGCTGTCAAAAATAATGGCTGATTTCCCGCTGACTTGGCGCCCCTTCAAAGCAGGTTTGACGCCTCTGATCTCAATTCTAGCAGTTCTCCAACAGCCACTTTGGCTACTTTGGCCTCATCAGCAGCCCCTTGGCGCCACTTTGTGCTGGCGCGTCTCCATGGCGCTGGCGCCTCTTGCTATGGCGCCACTTGCCAAGACGCAGCCCCCAATAAAAGCCTCAGCTGCAAACCCTGTTATGATAAACTCCATACCAGGTGTGGTAATTCCAAGACTGAACGATAAAATATTGCTAATTTTGCTAATATTGCTAATCGTACGTCGGATTTTGACTCGCACTGGGTAGAGAGACAACTTCAAGACACTTGTACAAAGAATTGAAGCGTGAACATGAACTAGCTCGTACAGCTATATTTAATACTCTATCGTCTAAATGTTAAAAAGGTTAAAATGGTAAAACGTTACCGCTCGTTGTGGGACGATGTCGTCAAAAGCGTTGCGCCGGTAGGCTACTCGTACCTTAGAAGAATGCAAGCACTAAACAATAGTTAGACAATTCCGAATTAATAAATTGAATTTAGTAACCACTGCCTTCATTTGAGATGCTTCAAGAACTGTGCCACAACTAAAGTAGACCAGGTTTTTCTTAAATATGACGGAGCTTATATTTATGCAAAAAACCAGTCGATCATTTCCATCAGCTTTTCAATCTTACAGCTAGATGTAAAATGAGACATGAAATCTGGCTGGCTTCGGGAACGCAACTATTTCTCTTTGATTACCTTATATCATCGGTCTCTTAAAATATAAATGTAGTTTTCCTATTGCATACTTTCTAGATTATTAACGTTCAACTCTCTGCTTACCTTAGCTATCGATCACGTAGTCATCTGATTGTTTAATTCCTGAATTACTTCATTTTTTGCAGGTGTTTTCAGGATGCTTGTACACTCGTGTAAAGCAGTCTACCACTATCCCACACTTATTTCACGGTAGTGCAAAGATAGTGACGGGTAGATAAAATAACCCACGTGACAAAACACTCACTCCGGGATGGAATTTGCACATAGGGTGAATGCACAATTAAGAGAAACTGTGGAATAATGGTCAAAAGTACTTGCTACTGGGCCTGGAAGACAGTATGAAATTCTGATCGGGCAACACTGTGCCCCGCAGAAGCTCAGACAGCCGTCTCTATGTACCAACGACGTAAATGAAAGTAACAAAGCAGTAAATGAATTCTAAATATTATAAATGAAATGTAAAGAAAATTTATATATGAGATAGACATTACAATGTCTTTGTATCTTTGGTGGAAAATTTAGCTAAAACTTTGGGGCACATTCACAAGCCTTCCAGTTTCTTCAGATTCTACATTAACAAGATTATGTTCCTTACATTTTTCAATCCCAAAATTCCCAATCCCAATCCCACTCTCAAGATTCACTTTCTTCTGATTTTACATTCCCCGAGAGTTCACATTCCCCAGATTTCCCATTCCTTGTCTTTCACATTTCTCAGATTTCGCCAGCCTCATGTATGTATCGCGGGTTCGCACCTAGCCTGGATTGCCTGGATTGCCCAGCAAGATTTTTCAAACTTTATATGCATTTTCCAAGCAGGAGAACACTAATAATTTGGCTCCGGTCGTGGGGAGTCACTCAGACGGAATTTGTCGCACTCTCGAAAATGCCCGTCGTGCAGGTAAAAGCCTTTGGTTTTCTATTCCTTAAAAACATAAATTAATACTCGCAGCTTTTCTTGCCAGCTTGATGCTGCCTTCAGGACATGTACAGTACATAAGTATACAATATTACAATTATGACATGGTAATTTCAGTCGGTTGGTTATGACATTCCGAATTCGTAAAATCAATGCAGCAGCTACAGCCTTAATTTGAGATGCTTTAACAACTGCGTCACATCTTAAAGGTTTATGCAAATATGCCTATATTTATGCAAATAATCAACTTTTCACTACAGAATTTTTACAATCTTACAGCTGCATCATTATTAAGTTCCATAATTATTCTTCTTCCTCATTTTTGTTGTATTTATTTTTATTTAATTTAGGCATTAATTTAAGGAAGTTTTTCGATTGCCTACTTTCTAGATTATTCTTGAAAGTATCTCTCTGACTACCTTAATCATCATTCACTTAGTTATCAACTTGCATAGTTCTTAAATAACTTCATGTCTGCTGGATTCTTCAAGTGACAGGTTAATCAACATTTTTAATAAATTTTATTGCTATGTGCATCAATATACGCTCGTAAATTTACACTTTCGTAACAAACGTAAACTTCGCAGATCTGTCACAGAAAGAATGGCTAGGTTAGTAGGTAAAATGTTAAACAATGGCCAAAATTGTCCATGCGCTCGTTTTTTCACCACTGTTTAATTCAGCAACAAACTAAGCAACAATCCTTATTCCACACATCTTTCGCGTTAGTGCAGTGAAAACATCAAAAGATGTGTGGATGGATAAGGTAAAGCAGTAAATGAATTCTAAGTAAATGAAATATTTATAATATTTACAGCGATTACCGCATTTATAAAGCAGAAAAATTGTTGCATAATAGTGACAGCATAAGTATACAGTGATCACTCGCATATAACAGCTAGCGAACTTCTCACTCAATCCTCGTAGTTCATTCTTAGTAAAGCTGCTAACACTTATTTAACACCAGCAACAAAATCATAAAATATTGTCTGTTGAATCTTCAAACCAGTCATTTACCGGATGCATCCGATGAGGAAGTGAAACTGGATTTCGGGTAAACAGACTATGAATAACTTGGTCTCTTTTGCAAGCGCGGATATTGGCTGATCAAAACGAGATGATTAGCGTGACTAAATGAGAGCTGGTAGGCTTTCAAGCTGTTTTATGTGCGTGCTGTAGCCTTTGTCAGGCTACCAGGGAAAGGTGATGGGTGTTGCGTAACTCCATCCACATTTTAGCATTCAGCTGCGACGTCTAAGGCGCAGAATGAACCAGAGGTTTTTGGGCGTCGGATTGGCAGGCCCCCTCAGGCCCTCCTCCTTTTTCAACGGGGCTTGGGACCGTCTTTGGCGAAGCTGCTGCTTCACGTTGAAGGCATTGCAGTTGTTTCATAAAAATTAGCGTTAAAGTAGAGAGAAATAACAATAGAATCAAACCAGCAGCCACAAATTGAACCATAATCAGCCTCATCCGTTCAGGACTGGGACTTGTTTGCTCTTCTTCCGCAGCCGGCTGGGCAGCCGCAAGCATCCAGTTGAGCACAGGTTGGCTCGAGTCTCCGCATCTGTTTCTGGCCGCATCCGGGAAGCTGATCAGAGCCGGCAGCTGCTCACTGCAGTCCGTAAAGCTCACCAGCCCGAGTACCTCACCATCAATGGTAAGATTGACAGCTCTGAGTGAACCACAGTAGACTGAGGAGTTCGTACTCTGGACGGTATGGTTTCTGGAATTAAAGTGTAAAGAGTTGTGAAATTTGATTTAATTAGCGAGCCAATTGTTCTGACAGCAGATAAACTGCAATTCTCAAGTTAAGAAACTCACAGCTTATCAGCATCCTCGAACTCAGCCATTTTGCAGCCTTCTGCCCCGCAGTTCAGGTAGAAGACTTTCTTGGTCCTGTGCTCATAGAACAGTCCGATGCGAAGCCTCTGTGCGAGATTCAGCGGCTCCTTGATGCGGGTGCTCAGGCCGGAGCCGACGCGAGTTCGCTGGCCTGAAGCCGGTGTTCAAGGGGAGTGAAATTGTGCAAAAGTTAAGGTGTGCGGTCTACAACCCAAGGTAAACAGCGATGTTCAGTAAAGGACACTGCATGCGTTCAATAAGCTGGCAACGAAAGCCATTTCTAAGTTACTGCAGGCGTGGAATTTACCGGTACATCTCTCGTGCGTTACTGCTCCTATTGTGGGTTTTGCGGCGGTTTGACATAACGGCTTTGTGGGCCTGAAACTTGTGAATATTATTCGATAATAATATGAAAACTATCGATATAAAAGTAAGTGCAGGACAACTTTATGTTTCTGATTATGGCGCTATCTGGTATCATGGGCCATATTATTGATGCTGTTTGAAGCATGCATATTGCAAAAATTATGTAACTTAGGCCTTAGGAGCTTGGGGTATGAGATGCAACAGCAAATAAAACGACGGTTTTTAACTTGAAAACTTTATTGAAATAAGAGCGTATTTGGAAATGCAGTTTTTAATTTGCATTAATTATTATTAATTAATTTGAAAATTCGCCAATTAATTCGGCTTAAATTACCTACAGAGTGTGATTAAACCTCTTAATCATTGTCTTGATTATGATTGGTAATCTGGTGACAAAGTTTTTTTCAGTGGCGAAAATGAGCATTTTTGAGCAATTGTTCAAATCTGATGGATACACAGCAGCACTTTATGCCATGCACTTGTCAAGGCAAAACTTTAGGCTACACATGCATTCTTTCTTACCTGCGCTGTTACGTTGTGATTAGCTTTTAATATTGGTTTGGTATTGATATGACGGGTACAAGACATGAATTTACCAGCTTTCTTGACCAGAAATTTTTCCGTACTCTAAAATTTGGTGATAGACTTCAAGTTGATTCAATGCAAGCTGTAAGCACGGACATTAACCGTCGGAATACCTCAGGGAATTTCTCAGGGAAAGGCTCATTCGCACTCATACTCAGGGGCCATTAAATTCAATAGCAAAGGAATAAAGTATTTTACTTAATTTGATTGCAATTTAAATAAACTTTTTATAGTGTCATTTATTGTGCTATTGCAGGGATGGCTTTGTTTTTATCCCTAATCCATTCCTGACATAATATATTGAGGGAAATTCACTAACATAGCAGTACTCATCCCTGTTTTAAGATGTATAGTCTTTATTTACTTGTAATTCGTACATTTTTTTTCGTTCCGCTAAGTGTTTAAAAAGCCACCGGCTCACTCCAGCTTACTCTCTTTGACGAAGTTCTGCAGAGCCGCGGAGCTGTTGAAGCTGGCGAGCCTCATGACTCCGCTGTCAGCGCTCATCGCAGCCAGCTCAGCAGTCAGGTTCCGACGAACCGATCCAGTGGTGTAGCAGTTGCTCTCAAAATTAGTCATGCTTCTGCCGCAGAATCCCGGCTCCATCAGGCGAATTTGTAGACCCGGGATATTCGCTGAGCTTCTCCGATTCAGCCAGAATGAGACCGTCAGGTAGCTCCTGCAGTTTTATGTAGAGTGCACTGATTAGTTTCGAGTAAGAAATTGATTTAATAAAATTGTTTTCAGAAACGGACCAGCTCTATCGTACCCTTTCGTCAGTTGCAGCACGCGCAGCATCTCCAGCTCCACTGGCTTTGGCTCGCTTGTTGAAGGCGACGAGCAAGTCGCTGTATATGCATTGGGATTTGTGTTGGCAGGGTAAGAATGAATGCATTTGGCTGGTTTTATAGAGCACAAGCTAGCAGTCAGCAGCATGGGACAAAAACCACTAACTGCTCGTTCACAGATATGGTTAGAACTGGAAGTTGAAAATCAATAATTTAACTACATATTTAACTGTGCTCAGAGCGCTCTGCTTACAGTCCGAAGCCTTCGAGTGCAGTTCGTATCGCATCAGTTGATGCTGTTCTGCTGAATCCACAGATCGTGTCCACCTCTGCTGTTTAACGTGAGCCTCCGTGTCAAAGCCAGTCAGAACCACAACGGCATTGCCAAGATGGTCGGTCAGAATCTTCCATTTGCAGTTGAGCCCTTCCTCAGGCACAGGGTCCGCGTCAGTTTTAGGAATGATTCGATCTTCAGTGAACTCAAGGCTGAGCTGGAACTCATTGGTGTTGCCACGCGGATAGCAGTACTGGTTGCCTGCCAGAGCTCTGAAGAAGAATGGGCGGGACAGTAGATTTGGTGTGGTAAATTTAGTGTTGAAAGTTAATGCAGACGCACCCTATTTATGATCTTAGGTTAGATAAACGCAAAATATTAAATACTTAGTTTTGTGGCATTGTGGTGAGTAGCTAAGAGATTTTAGAAATGAAAGAAATGACATCGAAACTTTAGTAAAATTGTTTTTTTTGCTTTTACCCTTAGCAATCAGTATGATGACCCAATCAGTATGATGACCCAATCAGTATGATGACCCAATCAGTATGATGACCCAATCAGTATGATGACCCAATCAGTATGATGACCCAATCAGTATGATGACCCAATCAGTATGATGACCCAATCAGTATGATGACCCAATCAGTATGATGACCCAATCAGTATGATGACCCAATCAGTATGATGACCCAATCAGTATGATGACCCAATCAGTATGATGACCCAATCAGTATGATGACCCAATCAGTATGATGACCCAATCAGTATGATGACCCAATCAGTATGATGACCCAATCAGTATGATGACCCAATCAGTATGATGACCCAATCAGTATGATGACCCAATCATTATGATGACCCAATCAGTATGATGACCCAATCAGTATGATGACCCAATCAGTATGATGACCCAATCATTATGATGACCCAATCAGTATGATGACCCAATCAGTATGATGACCCAATCAGTATGATGACCCAATCAGTATGATGACCCAATCAGTATGATGACCCAATCAGTATGATGACCCAATCAGTATGATGACCCAATCAGTATGATGACCCAATCAGTATGATGACCCAATCAGTATGATGACCCAATCAGTATGATGACCCAATCAGTATGATGACCCAATCAGTATGATGACCCAATCAGTATGATGACCCAATCAGTATGATGACCCAATCAGTATGATGACCCAATCAGTATGATGACCCAATCAGTATGATGACCCAATCTGTATGATTCACCCCAAGCAAAAACCGGATTCCGCAACAGGAATCCCAGCTGGTGTAAGAAATTGAGCGTCGCATGACTCACATTTGAAGTGTGGCAGACAGCAGCAGAAGAGTCGCCAGGCTTCTGCCCATCACTATCTGCAGATTCAGCCGCATTTCGCTCACTTCCGGCACCTAAAAACGCGATGTGAGGTGGACGCTGCATGCAGGAGATTCTGTGTCCCGCGCTCAGCATTTATGGGTAAAGACGGGAAATTGCCGAACAAGCTGGATATTCGTAAATGCCATCAAACTTCTTGTACACGTACGAGCCTACTTCTAATTTAAGTATTTTAGTGTTTTAGTACCCGGATGTAGTGACACAATCAACTTGGCTTTTAGTTAACCCAACCAAGGAATTTCATATGGAATAAGCGTCCAGATTTGACTTTTTATTTGATTTTAAATATAAAATTACATCTGCTGAGACAGACCAAGCCTTTTCTCTGACTTACATGAGCAAAATTACATTCTAGTGACTCTGATGAACCCCAATGTACGTTTAATTCGAAAACCATTTAGCAATAGAAATACAATACACACACAGCCACTAAGGACTCGATAACGAGAATGTCTGTTAATCGAACGATGGTAGAAAATTCTGTGGGAACAAAAAGTATTTTGTTTAACATTCTTGACTATTTTTGCTTCCTTCTATCTTTCCTTAAAAATATCATTTGACAGAAGGGACTCTTTAACATGGCCATCAAAGTATGCTAAAATTTCTTAAAAACTTTTGTGCACATTGGTAACTAAATGTGCACAAAACTCAACTCACTGTCCATGTGGACTCATACTCACCAAGAGATGTGGGCCAACTCCAGCTTCCTGCGGATTTTATACAAGAAAAGTTAGGAAAGAAGCATCGTGGAAAACCCATGATTTTACAGGCGAAGCCGCGGTAACTCTGTGGCAGATCCAAGTCACATCCAAGTAAAACCCACGGCTTTTCCGCTTTTCCATGAAAATTCAGTCAGTAGAATTGTTTAAATAGGGTAGGAGTATGGGGTCCGTATGCGTGCGCACAGTTGCCCACCACACTTCTGTACGTAGCATGCCAGGAAAGAGAAGAAAGAGAAGCAGAGGACGCACGCTCGATCTGTATCGTGCAAATGCTTCCCGACCAAGCATGCACTGTTCTCTGTACACCGCCTAACGCCAGTGCTGTACAAAAAAGAGAACTTCAGTTTTACAGAGAACTTTAGAGTTCTTTATTTATTTTTTTCGAAAGATGGTGAAATAAACAAATTTGCATGCATACAGATCCCACAAATAGCTCGTAAATAATAAGCCTACTGTTTAGCTCAAAGCAGTAGACTGCAGGGAATGATTACAAGCATGTGACATTGGGTCTGGCCGATGTTCCAGTCGTCTAAGTTAAGAGACTAAAATTTCTGTAGGGGTTCACAACGGTTTTCAGAATGTGTTTATGAATTCTTAGTTTAGTTTAGTTTAACAACTGCGAGCAGTGCGAGCTAAAAGTGCTGTGGTGCAGAAACAGCATGAGTAATAGTTTTGTTGCTCTCATTTTTTCTTTTTGGTGGAAAAGTTTAGCTAGAACTTTAGGGTATGTTCCACATTATCTCGATTCTACATTCCCCAGATTTCATATCTCCCTCGGATTTCACATTCCCCCAGATTTTACATTCCCTCAGGTTTCACATTCCCCCAGATTTACATTCCCCCAGATTTTACATTCCCTCAGATTTCACATTCCCCCAGATTTTACATTCCCCCAATTCTACATTTCCCAGATTTCACTTTCCCCAAATTTTACATTCCACAGATTTCATATCTCCCTCGGATTTCAAATTCCCCAGATTTTACATTCCCTCAGATTTCACATTCCCCCAGATTTCACATTCCCCCAGATTTTACATTTCCCCAATTCTACATTTCCCAGATTTCACTTTCCCCAAATTTTACATTCCACAGATTTTTCACCCCCAGATTTCACATTCCCCAGATTTCACATTCCCCAGATTTTGCTTTTCTCCATGTTTCACAATCCCAGATTTTGCATTCTTTCATATTTCACATTCCTAAGATTTCAAATTCTTAAGATTTTACATTCCCCAAATTATACATACCTTAAATTCTACATTCCAAGATTTCCCGGCGTCGCAAGGAAACAACAAGATACGCTGTCAGAGTCCTTTGACGGTAGCGGTACAAGTCGCAAAGAAGCCGACCGAATCAGGGTAGCCAGCGTCAGCCAGCAGGCTGGAGACAAGACGCAAACCCGCGATACGTCACCTGCCTGCTTGTGCCAGCTGGACGCTGCCCTCAAAACCATGTACGCAAGGCGAACCCCAGAAGCTATTTTTAGCAACACATCTGTAGAGTGCCATCTACATGTGCAAGCAAGTACGCTCGTACAAGGGGATTCTCTGGTCTGTGCTGAACGATCCTTTTTTCTAAAATTCATTAACAAGCTGTATTTTTCTTTTGTCTTCTGCTTGCATGGCAGAAAGACTAAGACACACTGGCTTGTAAAGTTCTGGCGCCCCTTGCTGCTGGCGCCCCTTGGTGCTGGCGCCCCTTGGTGCTGGCGCCCCTTGGTGCTGGCGCCCCTTGGTGCTGGCGCCCCTTGGTGCTGGCGCCCCTTGGTGCTGGCGCCCCTTGGTGCTGGCGCCCCTTGGTGCTTGCGCCCCTTGGTGCTGGCGCCCCTTGGTGCTGGCGCCCCTTTCATCCATGAGGCTTTTGATCGATAGCGTCTATATTTGAGGTTTTTTATTTTAAATACAATGTTGTATCTAGTAAGACAACTTACCTGAGCATAAATATATTCCAGTGAATTTCTTACGAGCGTAGAATCTAATGACCCTTGTAGCTATACGTTATATTACGAAAAGTCATTGCATCTATTGAATTCAAACATCATTCATCAGCAAGCTAAATTTGCCTGTACAATTCCACTCACCAAGAGAAGTTTCAGCGCTTCTTGCAGCAGAATCGAGGGTGAAAAACAATTTCTACACACACAGGCAAAGCCACGGCAACTCTGTGGTAAGACCAAGTGAAGTCCACGGATTTTCCGTGGATTTTTCCTGCAGTGAAGCACGCATTCAATACTCGTACAAGGCTATTCCACGGCTTTTCCGGCTAAATCCAGAATTGTAATGTTTTTTATGCTTGAAATTCAAAGAAAACGTGAGTACAGTGCATGCGCACACAGTTGCCGCCCAGTTAAAAGGCGCAATGCCTACTCTACATGGCTCGCACTGTGTTAGTCAGCAAAGAAATATCGCAAAGTAGAGTGAAACAGGGTGTACGCCCCAAAGTGTACGCTTTGGTTGGTATTGCACGGTGCAACTGAGTACAGGCAGCACTGCACGTTTAAAAAGGAACTCGTTTTTTGCGCTTTGTAAGGCCCTAAGTTTTTCGCAACCAAGCGATCGGAGTTTTGCAGCTGTATGAACGCGTATAGGTTTCTCAACATTGTATCAACAAAAATTAAGCACCACTTCAAAAGAGGCCCAGAACTTCTAAAGAAATCTCCTAAGAATTGCTGGCTAGTTTTAAGAAATGTTTGATTTGATCTGATTCTGATAATTGCATCAAATTTCAGGTCGTAAATATTGACATAAAAATAACTGTATGATTACTAAACCCTGTATCTGCTAAACTGCAAGTAATAAGATACAGACTCAGTATCTGTACGATGTCTTCGACGTCTATCGTCTCAGACAGAGAATAAAAAGCCCAGAGTATTCTCCGCACAATTATTTCTTGCGTGATAGCTCGGATGCCGAAATAGACAACAGGGTGCTAGAATGGAAACCAGGACAGCTAGGATGCTGAAATGGAAACCTGGATGCTGGAATGACAATGGAATAGTTTCTTAATACTTTCTTAATAGTTTCTTATATGCTTCTTATATGTTTCTTATATGCTAATACTTAATAGTTTCTTAATCTTTTGTGATTAAATGATCAGTCTCAGCTGGTCACCTGTAAATTAATTTTAAAAGAGGTAAACTGTTCTTAGCCAGTGAAGGCACCCGGGAAGGGGCAAGGAAGGGGCGAGGGGCGATGGGCAAGGGGCCCACAAATAGGCTGGCAAAAACACATGTAATAGGTGATTATCCGCTGACTTTGCGCCCCCTTGGTGCTAAAGCCCCTTGGTGCTAAAGCCCCTTGGTGCTAAAGCCCCTTGGTGCTAAAGCCCCTTGGTGCTAAAGCCCTTTGGTGCTAAAGCCCCTTGGTGCTAAAGCCCCTTGGTGCTAAAGCCCCTTGGTGCTAAAGCCCCTTGGTGCTAAAGCACCTTGGTGCTAAAGCACCTTGGTGCTAAAGCCCCTTGGTGCTAAAGCCCCTTGGTGCTAAAGCCCCTTGGTGCTAAAGCCCCTTGGTGCTAAAGCCCCTTGGTGCTAAAGCCCCTTGGTGCTAAAGCCCCTTGGTGCTAAAGCCCCTTGGTGCTAAAGCCCCTTGGTGCTAAAGCCCCTTGGTGCTAAAGCCCTTTGGTGCTAAAGCCCCTTGGTGCTAAAGCCCCTTGGTGCTAAAGCCCCTTGGTGCTAAAGCCCCTTGGTGCTAAAGCACCTTGGTGCTAAAGCACCTTGGTGCTAAAGCCCCTTGGTGCTAAAGCCCCTTGGTGCTAAAGCCCCTTGGTGCTAAAGCCCCTTGGTGCTAAAGCCCCTTGGTGCTAAAGCCCCTTGGTGCTAAAGCCCCTTGGTGCTAAAGCCCCTTGGTGCTAAAGCCCCTTGGTGCTAAAGCCCCTTGGTGCTAAAGCCCCTTGGTGCTAAAGCCCCTTGGTGCTAAAGCACCTTGGTGCTAGAGCCCCTTGGTGCTAAAGCCCCTTGGTGCTAAAGCACCTTGGTGCTAAAGCCCCTTGGTGCTAAAGCCCCTTTCAATTTTCTTCTTGATTTTTTAATTTCTAGCACTAATGTACAAAAACGTTCTACTTACAGTACTAGAGTAAACAAAAATTCAAAGCGAACAAGACACTTAGAGATTTACTATTGAGTAGTACATGCAGCGCATGCAGTCACCACCGCCACACAACTAATATGTAGAACAATACGTTTCCAAATATAATCTTTCATATTTTATAATCAGTAAAGGATCGTTCAATCCGTTTAAATTCAAAAGATTTTTTCAAAAAACACTTGACTCTCTCTTACTGTACATGCCGAGTAACTGAAAGCAGAATAACTGGGCAGCGAAACAACTTTGATAAAATATGAACAAACGAACACAAATTGCAGGTAGAATGGGAATGATTTCACTAGGAGGCTAAATTAATAGGTTAAAAGAGGACGTCTCAATTCGATAAATGTGGAAATTTAATCGAAGGCCCTGTTTGGCTGTACAATGATAATAGCAATTGATTTCACCTGCCCCAATTGGGCCAGATGTGCAACCGACAGCTCAGCCGCAGCTATTGCGCGGCGCGTCTGAAGGCTGCGTACGGCTGTCCAGTCCAAGGACTGGGGGGTCGCCACACACCCTCAATTACCCCAGTTAATGCTGGCACCCATTTTACTGCTGGGTGAACTGAAGCAATGCAGAGTTTTGTGTCTTTATCAAGGACACAAATTGTTCCAGTGGGATCAGGAATCGAACCCCAGACCTTCAAGTCGTTGAGTCCGACGCTCTAACCACTAGGCTGTACAAACTTACAATAAAGATACAAAAGCTAATAAATATGTGACTGGAAGCTGAATTACAACTTGGCAGTTACAAGTTGAACTTTCAATTAGAGAATCAGTCAATTGAAAGTTGAAGAGATGGGAAGAGCCTGACCAGATGACATGACGTTATATTAAAATTTTTCAGTCTTCAAATATTAAACGGTTCTGCTCTCAGATCGGTCTGCTCAAATTGGCTGTGCATCAGCTCTTCATCAGCTCCTGTCTGGCCGCCATTGTACGGCACGAAGGTGCTCCCATCGCTTTCATAGTGCCCAACCGCCAGGGTGTACAGCCGCTCCTGCAGCAGAGGGCCTTCGCTGCCTTCGTCGGACTCCTCATCCGAGCTGGAAGATTCAACCGAGCTTACGGAGACCACGGCAACGAATCTGGGGACGCACTGCGGAGTTAACGCGCGATGATAGATAGCTTGTAAAGATGGTTACGATGTTGGGAAGATTCTGATTGAAGGATGACCTCAGCGGGTAACCCCTTAAATACACCACTTACAGCTGTACTTGTAAGTCGCATTTAAGAGCCGCACTCAAGCAGCAACAAGGGTGCAATGGCCTGGACTGTGGCTCCCTCCGCAGCCTGCGCCATGGGGTCTGATACCTCATCGACTGAACTGCGAGCAGCCTGTTTGTTCTCTTCACTGATTTACTGCCCTCTGAACACTCCCTCTTTGCTATGCATGCACTGTCGTCTATCTGTTGCTGTCAGTATCTTTCAAACCGCACAGCAGCACGCCTGAATCAAGTTGGGGCTCAGGACCCCATAAATACATTAAAACGGAAACTTCGACTCCCACAATCTGGACACTGTCTTACTTCTGTCTGCCACTCATGCAGGAGACACGTTCTCAGTGCAAATGCTTGAAATACACCCCTCGCAATCGGGATTCGCTCCATTCGAAGTCATCACAAAGGGAATATAAGCGCCGTCAGTAAGCATACAGTCGACAAATGCGCACCTCGCCGGTCATCATCAGGTCCGTAGCCATAAATGGCTGTTGGTGCACCCATTTCTCGACAGCGACTCTCCACATCCTTTTTATCCAATGCTCAGCTGCATCATCTTCTCTCCAGTACAATCCTTCAGAGTACCTGCCCAGTTACCATGCGGCCTGCCTCCGCCACTTCGTCCCTCAACACCGCCTTGAACCACAGCCTGCAGCACTCTTGCAACGAAGAAGCGGTCCCTTTTAATCCAGCCGTTAGTCTTCTTTTCCTACCAGGAAATGACCAGCATTTTTCTGTACGTCTTCATCACGAAAGCTCTCAGTCACCTTTCAGCTTTCTTCTCTAGCTCTATTTTTCACCTCTCACAGGCGTAGAGAAGAGTTTCCATGATTGCAGATCGCATCAACAGCATTATATTTTTAATAGGATGTTTTTTGCTCTCCAGATGTTTCCAGTTTCGGGGAAATCTCGGCGGGGCAATCTCGGCTGGGAAATCTCGGTGGGGAAATCTCGGTGGGGAAATCTCGGCTGGGAAAACTCGGCGGGGAAATCTCGGTGGGGAAATCTGGGCGGGGAAATCTCGGCGTGGAAATCTCAGCGGGGAAAACTCGGCGGGGAAAACTCGGCGTGGAAAACTCGGCGGGGAAATCTCAGCGGGGAAAACTCGGCGGGGAAAACTCGGCTGGGAAATCTCGGTGGGGAAAACTCGGCGGTGAAAACTCGGGGGGAAAACCTCGCTGCGGGAAATTCTCATAGACCCGCTATTTGAGCAATCTGCTCGCTCCAAAATAGTTGCCTCTACGAACCCATTCTCAAATGCTGCCTACCAAAATGCTTTCACATCATCCAATCTGTATTATTGCGTCTTAAACTTATTCACTGAATTATTTCGATCAATTGCAACTTGGCTGTGGCTTTCTCTATGCTTCAGTTTGAAAACCAGCATAGCTATATCGCTCAAAATACTAGATCTCATTATTAATAACACATTCTCATACTCGTAGTTAAGCAAGAAAGCTACAGCAATAATACGCACCTTCGAAGGCAGGTTGGCATATTGTACTCCGGTCTCAGAGCCGCTAATTTGCGGAGCAGGTCGATCTGGTATCTCCTGCGGCTCGCGATTGGTTGGCGGTTTTCGTCTCCTAATCAACAGGATAGCAGCGGTGACAGCCAGGGCTGTGGCCAGCAGAAAACTGCCAATGACAATCCATGCTAATCCGAAGCCTTCAGAAATGTTACCAAAAGAGTCCAAGTCAACTTGAAAGCCTGTTTTGGATTGGTTTGGAAGAATCTGTATAGTTTCTAAGTGATAAATATCTGTAGACATTTCGCTATCAGACATCCGCCTACAATTCAGCCAGCCTTATAATTAATTTGCATGTAAATCATAACTGATTTTCCCTAGCTAAACAGAACATCCGTTTCCAAGCGCTAAGTATGAATGACAGATTGTAATAATAGTAATAATAATTGATACAACTGCCCCAATGGGCAGATGTGCAACCGACAGCTCAGCATCTGAAGGCTGCGTACGGCTGTTCAGTCCAAGGACTGGGGGGTCGCCACACACAGCCTCAATTATCCCAGCTAATGCTGGCACCCATTTTACAGCTGGGTGAACTGAAGCAATGCAGAGTTAAGTGTCTTGCTCAATGACACAAATTGTTCCGAGTCGAGAATCGAAATCGAGAATCGAACCCCCGACCTTCAGTCCGACGCTCCAACCGCTAGGCTACAACCCCTACTGACTGTAGGTAGACAAAATATGATATTTGTATTCGGGGTCTCATCCATCATGAGCTTGTGCCACAGGAGTAAACTGCGAATCAGCAAGCACTTTCATCGTGAAGTCCTCGAGAGGATTATGCTGAGGATGCGACGCTAACAGTGGGGCAACAATGCCCGGTTGCTGCATCGCGACAACGCACCAGCGCACAAAACAGTTTAGATATCTCTGGCTGAAGCAGGCTCTCAAAGGATCACGACCTGAAGACCAGGAAGACTTAAAGAACAACGAGACAAGGGTTTTACAAGGCATCTCGATGGAGGGCTTCTACAAGTGCATCCAGAAATTAAGGCGCTGTGTTGAATGCAGGGGCAATGACTTTGAGGGCTGCAGTTGACTAATGCTTAGATAACATTCAAGCATACATTTTTTAGTCACAACAGTGGATACATAATGTTTTGCCGTTAGAAAAATGAGTTACCCGTTTCGTTCGAAGTGCAATTACGAAAGACCTGTTCGCTTGTTTGAATAATCGTTGAGCCATTGAAGTCCTGCTGAGCAGTGCAGTTGATGAGAAAATTCGATTCGTTATTCAGCGATGCACATGCTGGTGGTGAAATGCTGCCGTTTGCCTGCCAGGTGTGGCTGTTTTGCATCCGCGTCAGTTCAACACTCTGGGGATGAGGACAGTTATTGAGATTTGACTTTGAATTTTGTTTAACCTGATTTTTAATGGATCATCCAATGAATCAGTTTGGTCCGAAGCTGAGCCTTTGGTTCCGTTCCGGTGCTCAGGTTGACATTGAGTTCAAGATCCTCATGTCTCCTTATTATCCTACAGCTTTCAGGGGCTGGCTAGGAAGCAGATGGGAAGGAGTCAATCACCTGGATTCCCAAGTCAATCACCTGGAATCCCTAGTCAATCACCTGGATTCTCTAGTCAACCACCTGGGTTCTCTAGTCAGCGCCCGTAAACATTTAAGCAACGTTTTCATCACAGCATTTTGACTTTGAAAAGATAAAGATGATAGCAAAGAGATACATCTGCACGCTAATGTCATGCGCGCTTATTCGGCCCTCTTTCGGGCTCGCATCAAGCACTCACAGAGGAATTCGCGATCTGGCAGACAACAGATGACACCGGAGGCCGAGCATCGGAGGCAGCCACAGCCAGGTACAGTCGTGAGCTCTCAACGCTGCCATTTACCTGAATGTTTGCCGGGTCTGCAGTGAAATTGGAAATCGCATTCAAGCAAAGCGTTCACAGCTGACTCGCTTCATGCACTGTTCGGCACTCACAGAAAATCGGCGGTCGCAGCTGCTCCAGACTCTCAGCCTCATCATACACCACACCTGACTGATTGACGCTGCAGCGAACGGACCAGTTCTGGTGAGCCATCGACCTGCTCACCTGCAGCTGGTGAGCGCTGCTGAAGCTGCTCTGCTGCAATGCGAATGAGGGTGCAGATAGGGACAGGTGAGGCTCTGCACTTCTCTGAGCACTTTGGCCAATCTCAGTGCAAGCGTACTTCAACTCTGCGGAGCGGCACGGGTGAAGCGCCATCAGCCTGCAGCAGCCGGCAGCTGTGGCTCACGTTCCAGATGCTGCAGGCGCTGGAGGTCACTGCGATGTGGCGGGTTTGGCCCACCTGCCAGTGCGGACTCGAGCCCAGGACTACGGCTGTCTGACACGGCTCTGCAGTGCGAGCGAGTGGCTGGGTGAGGGGTGGCTGGGTGAGGGGTGGCTGGGTGAGGGCTGGCTGGGTGAGGGGTGGCTGGATGAGGGGTGGCTGGATGAGGGGTGGCTGGGTGAGGGGTGGCTGGGTGAGGGGTGGCTGGGTGAGGGGTGGCTGGGTGAGGGGTGGCTGGGTGAGGGGCGGCTGGGTGAGGGGTGACTGGGTGAGGGGTGGCTGGGTGAGGGGTGGCTAGATAATGAGTGGCTTATTTTAACTATAAATTGAGATTATTTTTTGCACAGTTCTCACCGCTTATCTGCGTTATATTGAATTCTCTCTTCACTTCATTCGTAACCCGGTTTTTGCTTCCAGTCAGATTCACCCAGCACAGAATTTGGCCTCCGTGCATTGAGAGCGATGCGTGAAAGCTGAACCTTGAGCGAACTGACGACAGCAGAACCCTGGTTTTATTGTCCTTCACTACAGACCCGTTCTGAAAGTTAAACGACAGAATGAGGGGTATCTGCATTTTACGTGTGCTTTGTGTAAGGATAGGCCGCGGTGACTGGGAACTTGGGGTTGTGGGGTGGTGGTCAGATTGTAGACCAACTCGTGCTGTCAGCGGTATCGCTCACTCAAAGACAATGCACCTGTCCTCACCTGACTCTCAACTTTCAAAGGCTGCTCCGTCACCGCCCTGATCGAGCACCGAATCCTGGGCTCCGGAAAGAATCGCTGCGCTTCGGCTTCTAAGAAAACCTTCCTGCCCGAGACCCACACCGGAGAGACCGATAGAGTGAAGCTTCCGTCAACAGCTACAATTAAAAGTGCATACAAATGGATTTATAGGTGTACAACTGTACAGAGCCCTGAATGACAGCTGCACCCACAAATCTCTAGACTTGCATGTCACGGCGATTTCCCTCTCAATCTGCAGAGCCGCTGGGTTCCCCTGCCAGCACGTTAGAGTCCACGGAATTTCGTTCTCCTCCACAAAGTACTCAAAATGGGTGACTCGAATCCGATCACTGCCAGGTCTTGAGATCAGCTGAAAATCACAGAATGCCATGAGATCTCAGCCTCAAAGTGGAAAATCAGTCAGTCAAGGCCGGCCAGTCGCTCACCAACTCAGCCTCCCGCCTGCTGCCATCCGCGAGTCGAACTGAGCAGCCCGGAGTCTGGGAGCCGCAGCTGCTCACTGAGAAGCCAATGCGATCTCCGTTTCTCCACGTGAGGGGCTCGCAGTTCAGGCAGAATGAGTTTCTGGTCTCCTTCAGCTGCATTGGGGCCGTGCGGCCTGAGGGTGCGGAGGTGAAATGAACTCAGTGACCTGCAAATCAAGGCTTTGAGCTGAAAGACCTCACCTTGCAGATTGAGAGCGCTCCATTGGAGAGGCTGGGAGCTGCTGAACAGAAGGAAGGCCACTGGCTGCTGGAAGGAGGAGTGCTCAGAATGTCTGAGTTCTACAGAATGTGCAAAATGTGCAGCATGCAAACAGCTGCCACTTTCACTCACCATGGCGGTGCTGTTGGAGCCATCAAGACTCCGCCAGCGGTCGCTACCGTTCAAGGCCTCCCAGCTGGCGCGGCACGGATCCTCCAGCTGCAGCTCCAGTGGGAGGTTTGAGGCTCCGACCGCTGACACGGACGAGCCGACCGGAGCTGCTGCGAGCCACTGGCCATCTGCAACACGAGTGCTTGGCTGCTAGCTGGTCTCACACTGTCTCAGAGTGCTAATTAGATGCTAGCTGGTCTCACACTGTCTCAGAGTGCTAATTAGATGCTAGCTGGTCTCACACTGTCTCAGAGTGCTAATTAGATGCTAGCTGGTCTCACACTGTCTCAGAGTGCTAATTAGATGCTAGCGGGTCTCACACTGTCTCAGAGTGCTAATTAGATGCTAGCTGGTCTCACACTGTCTCAGAGTGCTAATTAGATGCTAGCTGGTCTCACACTGTCTCAGAGTGCTAATTAGATGCTAGCTGGTCTCACACTGTCTCAGAGTGCTAATTAGATGCTAGCTGGTCTCACACTGTCTCAGAGTGCTAATTAGATGCTAGCTGGTCTCACACTGTCTCAGAGTGCTAATTAGATGCTAGCTGGTCTCACACTGTCTCAGAGTGCTAATTAGATGCTAGCGGGTCTCACACTGTCTCAGAGTGCTAATTAGATGCTAGCTGGTCTCACACTGTCTCAGAGTGCTAATTAGATGCTAGCTGGTCTCACACTGTCTCAGAGTGCTAATTAGATGCTAGCTGGTCTCACACTGTCTCAGAGTGCTAATTAGATGCTAGCTGGTCTCACACTGTCTCACACTTTGGGTCCAAGGCTCCCTCTGCCTCATCATGCATCATGAGAATGAGTCGGTCAGCGTCACTCACCCCAGTCTCGCACGCTCACCGCCTCCAGCATCATCGGCTGCCTCAGCTGCATCACAAGCCACCGAGGCCCGGACCGCACAGCAGCAGGGAATCGGTTTGTCTCTGACTGCCGACTCTCCCACCAACGGCAGTGCGCATCGCTGGGTTGCCAGGTGCGCAGAACGTCAGCCCTGCTCAGCTGCACTGTCACTGAAAACAGATTGCCCACGAAATGTTTACAGGCAATTCTACTGGCAACTGAGACACTGATCGTATGATTAATTGTCTCACCTGTGCGATTAACATCAGAGCAGTCTAGGGAGCTCTCCGCCACTCGCAAATTCAGCAAAAGCAGCAACAGGTTCCATAATTTTCTATTCATTGAACAGCCAGCTCTGTTTTTATTCCAGTTATAGTCCGATCTAGAATAAAGAATAATTCTCTATTATCATTTTGTGGGCTTTTAATAAGTAGAAATCTTCATTTTCAGCCAAATGTTCTGGTTAGATTGGTATGTGAAAGTTGGTTAAATATGAAATCAGTTGCATGTAAACCTGTGAATAATTATCTCGAGGAGAGGTTAGTCATGTACAGAGCTGCGCTACACTCTGAATGTACAAACACAGAGTGTTTATGGTTAGTGTTCATCAGTCAGGTCGAGATTCCACAGTACAATGAATTATTTATCACAAGATCATTTGAAAGCAATTCAGCCCATACGAAATGATGACGAGGACAATCTAAATGTAGTTCAACTGTTTTGATCACCACTTCAACCTAGGCTAGTGAATCTGCTTTGGAGATGGCGCGCTATTGTTTACACTTTGGTGAAGCTGAACTATCAACTACGAAGCAGTGTTTGGACCGCATCTGCTTCTTGGCATTTATGACTCATTTTTAGCTAAATTTCAAGATTTAGGCAGACATATTTAATTGCCCGTTAATCAAGATTAAAATATTTTATTGTAAACACTTGATGCACTTTGGAATTACGTTGATTAAAGCGTAGTCATCGTTGTAAAAATTATTAACATTTCAGGAAAATTTTAAAGAAAGCGCCTTTGGGCCACGCTGCCAAATACCGTCCCTGCGACCCTGATAGAGGACAGAACTGTTTTCTGTCCAAGTCATGGTTTTGGCATTTGAAACAGATGAAATGATCATCGAATTAAGTTGCAACTGTAGCTCGCTTACATTTTGTCTTTTCTCGGCTACAACTGGCAATGATTACCTGTGATGAAGTATGAAGGCTTGGCAGGGTCGTACTGAAGCGCAGTGCATATTGGAAAATAATCTGACCTTCGATAGCGTTGAATGCCTCGACGATCTGGAGGATGTTGACTTGATTTCTTGTTTGATAAGGTTAATCAGTGTTCTGATTTGATCGTTTGCTCCTGTTAAAGCTTAAGGTTGTAGCTTGCTGGCTAAAGCGTCGGACTCACGACTTAAAGGTTGGGGGTTCGATTCTCGACCCAATTTGAACATTTTTGGATCATTAACACTTAACTCTGCATTGATTCAGTTCACACAGCTGTAAAATGGGTACCAGCATTAGCTGGAGTATTGAGGATGTGTGTGGCCAGTCCTTGGACTGAACAGCCGTACCCAGCCTTCAGATGCGCAGCGCAAATAGCTGCGGCTGAGCTGTCGGTTGCACATCTGCCCATTAGGGCAGGTATAGTTAATTATTATCTTTTACTATTCTCTTGTTAAAACAAGCAACGAGCCTTATTATGAAGCAGAACCTGAAGTACCACTGAGATAAGCATTGATTGAGGTACTTTTTAGACCAAGTTTCCTTAGACCTGATATGAAGCCTTAACTACCGTGAGCTTGACTGGAAATGCTCACTATTCCTGTGTATGTGTAGCATACACTTCATATCTTAAAAGTTTACAAAAAACGAAAACCTTCAAGTCTTATTAACACTGAAAGTTTTAGATTTGGAATATGAATAGTTTATTTACTGGTTCGACAGGGAAGTGATAGAATGGTAGGATGATTGTGTCCTACATTAGTTGCATAAAATAGTTAAGTTTAGGTGCAATAATTATAATACAGTGAAAAGTTGTGGTGCATAAGAATAGTTCGTGGAAATTGTTTGATAAATAATGACTGTTACCTGAATACTGCTAATGACAGACTACTATACTACAGTAGTCACTGAAAGAACATAGTGGAATCGTAAGTTATTCACCACATAAGATGCAATATTTACAAGCCAAAAGAAAAATTATTATCAAAAATTCAATATAAAAAATTGATTGCTGTCTGATGTGTAAGGTAGCAGAATCTTTTTCAGTTCCATTCAAAGATAATTGACGTACGGCGACTTCAGGCAGCTGCCAATCTGGCTGTACACATCCGGGTCTTCGTAGTCAGTGCAGGTCTTGAGGGATGCTCGCAGCGAAGGTGGAACCGCCGCTGCCAGATCTTGGTTCCGCGGCCCAGCTCTGACCGTACCTGCCAGGCAATGGCATTGTCTGCAGCCACCGAGTGCTTTTGCTGTGGAGACTTTCTTCTAGAAGAGTGAGGATAGGACCGCAGCGGATAGTTATTAATTTGTGGCTCTGTCGCCTAAAGGTTGTAATGAATTGAAACTTTAATTCACTTGACAAGGGTAGCAGTGGTCTTAGCTAAGTACCACCTGGGAGGCAGAGGTCTCAGCTCAGTACCGGGTTGAGACACCTGGGACGCAGTAACCTCAGCTCAGTACCGGGTTGAGACACTTGGGAGGCAGTAACCTCAGCTCAGTACCGGGTTGAGACACTTGGGAGGCAGAGGTCTTAGCTCAGTACCGGGTTGAGACACTTGGGAGGCAGTAACCTCAGCTCAGTACCGGGTTGAGACACTTGGGAGGCAGAGGTCTTAGCTCAGTACCGGGTTGAGACACTTGGGAGGCAGTAACCTCAGCTCAGTACCGGGTTGAGACACTTGGGAGGCAGTAACCTCAGCTCAGTACCGGGTTGAGACACTTGGGAGGCAGTAACCTCAGCTCAGTACCGGGTTGAGACACTTGGGAGGCAGAGGTCTTAGCTCAGTACAGGGTTGAGACACTTGGGAGGCAGTAGCCTCAGCTCAGTACCGGGTTGAGACACTTGGGAGGCAGTAGCCTCAGCTCAGTACCGGGTTGAGACACTTGGGAGGCAGTAGCCTCAGCTCAGTACCGGGTTGAGACACTTGGGAGGCAGTAGCCTCAGCTCAGTACCGGTTTGAGACACTTGGGAGACAGTCGCCTCAGCTCAGTACCGGGTTGAGGCACTTGGGAGGCAAGGGCCTCAGCTAAATATCGGGTTGAGACACTTGGGGGGAGGCAGTAGCCTCAGATCAGTACCGGGTTGAGACACTTGGGAGACAGTCGCCTCAGCTCAGTACCGGGTTGAGGCACTTGGGAGGCAAGGGCCTCAGCTAAATATCGGGTTGAGACACTTGGGGGAGGCAGTAGCCTCAGATCAGTACCGGGTTGAGACACTTGGGAGACAGTCGCCTCAGCTCAGTACCGGGTTGAGGCACTTGGGAGGCAAGGGCCTCAGCTAAATATCGGGTTGAGACACTTGGGAGACAGTCGCCTCAGCTCAGTACCGGGTTGAGGCACTTGGGAGGCAAGGGCCTCAGCTAAATATCGGGTTGAGACACTTGGGGGGAGGCAGTAGCCTCAGATCAGTACCGGGTTGAGGCACTTGGGAGGCAAGGGCCTCAGCTAAATATCGGGTTGAGACACTTGGGGGGAGGCAGTAGCCTCAGATCAGTACCGGGTTGAGACACTTGGGAGACAGTCGCCTCAGCTCAGTACCGGGTTGAGGCACTTGGGAGGCAAGGGCCTCAGCTAAATATCGGGTTGAGACACTTGGGGGGAGGCAGTAGCCTCAGATCAGTACCGGGTTGAGGCACTTGGGAGGCAAGGGCCTCAGCTAAATATCGGGTTGAGACACTTGGGGGGAGGCAGTAGCCTCAGATCAGTACCGGGTTGAGACACTTGGGAGGCAGCACCCTTGTCAAGTGAATTAAAAGTTTGAATTCATGACAATTAGTTGCGCTTCAACAAATTTTAAAACCGAACTTTAAAACCAAACTGTAATACCATGCTGCAGTGACCACAGATGTTTATGATAAGTTAAAAACGATTTTAACTACAAATTGCTTCGCGAAACCGGATAAGCCACTGAACTAAACAAATTAGACAAACAACCTTAAATGCTAATAAAACAAGCTCTCTAATAAACTATCTATAGCTCGTAGTACGAAGCGCAAAGTCAGCTGACAAGACATGACAGCGAGTTAAAGAGTCGGTGAATTCTTATAAACTATCCGCAATCGAAATTTAAATCAAAAGTGAAAGCTCCATCTTAGGCAATCCAGCATCATGCAACACGAATTGCTGCGTTGGCTTGGATTTCTATGTAAAATCATGTGACAAAACACCGGAAAATTTACTGCCCACGTAACGGAGTTTTGTTTGAACTGACAGGTAGATCGAACTTCTGCTTTAGTTAACATTCAAAGTGAACATTCCTGGTGTGACTAACCCAAAATTATTGTTATAGTGCTAAAGTACGAGCAACTACTGAAAAATAGTTACTTTCCGAATTTATCATGCATCAATGGTAAACAATAAATATTGTACAAATCACTAATTTGTCTCGCACTTGTAAATAGCCATCCGATGAAATCTTGTTAAATGCTTTTACTCGTATATTTCAAATTATACTCGTCTATTTTTGCGTTTTGCCTGAACTTCTTTCTCTTTAGTGCGTTTTGCTTGTTTGCATTGATGCTTTTGATTAAAATATTCGGACATTTTTCGTCCAACTTTCCTCCAGTAACCGCTTCGACTACCTTTTCCCCACAGTAGGCGCTTCTATTAGCTTCTCCTCAGTAGCTTCTCCTCAGTAGCTTCTCCTCAGTAGCTTCTCCTCAGTAGCTTCTCCTCAATAGCTTCTCCTCAGTAGCTTCTCCTCAGTAGCTTCTCCTCAGTAGCTTCTCCTCAGTAGCTTCTCCCCAGTAGCTTCTCCTCAGTAGCTTCTCCTCAGTAGCTTCTCCTCAGTAGCTTCTCCTCAATAGCTTCTCCTCAGTAGCTTCTCCTCAGTAGCTTCTCCTTAGTAGCTTCTCCTCAGTAGCTTCTCCTCAGTAGCTTCTCCTCAATAGCTTCTCCTCAGTAGCTTCTCCCCAGTAGCTTCTCCTAAGTAGATTCTCCTCAGTAGCTTCTCTTCAGTAACTTATCCTCAATAGCTTCTCCTCAGTAGCTTCTCCTCAGTAGCTTCTCCTCAGTAGCTTCTCCTCAATAGCTTCTCTTCAGTAACTTATCCTCAGTAGCTTCTCCTCAGTAGCTTCTCCTCAATAGCTTCTCCTCAGTAGCTTCTCCTCAATAGCTTCTCCTCAGTAGCTTCTCCTCAGTAGCTTCTCCTCAGTAGCTTCTCCTTAGTAGCTTATCCTCAATAGCTTCTCCTCAGTAGCTTCTCCTCAGTAGCTTCTTCTCAGTAGCTTCTCCTCAGTAGCTTCTCCTCAGTAGCTTCTCCTCAGTAGCTTCTCCCCAGTAGCTTGTCCTCAGTAGCTTCTCCCCAGTAGCTTCTCCCTAGTAGCTTCTCCCCAGTAGCTTGTCCTCAGTAGCTTCTCCCCAGTAGCTTCTCCCTAGTAGCTTCTCCCCAGTAGCTTCTCCTCAGTAGCTTCTCCCCAGTAGCTTGTCCTCAGTAGCTTCTCCCCAGTAGCTTCTCCTCAGTAGCTTCTCCCCAGTAGCTTGTCCTCAGTAGCTTCTCCCTAGTAGCTTCTCCCCAGTAGCTTCTCCTCAGTAGCTTCTTCCCAGTAGCTTCTCCCTAGTAGCTTCTCCCCAGTAGCTTCTCCTCAGTAGCTTCTCCCCAGTAGCTTGTCCTCAGTAGCTTCTCCCCAGTAGCTTCTCCTCAGTAGCTTCTCCTCAGTAGCTTCTCCTCAGTAGCTTCTCCCTAGTAGCTTCTCCCCAGTAGCTTCTCCTAAGTAGATTCTCCTCAGTAGCTTCTCCCCAGTAGCTTCTCCTCAGTAGCTTCTCCTCAGTAGCTTCTCCCCAGTAGCTTGTCCTCAGTAGCTTCTCCCCAGTAGCTTCTCCTCAGTAGCTTCTCCCCAGTAGCTTCTCCCTAGTAGCTTCTCCCCAGTATCAGGTTTTGCGCCAGAGTACCTACTTCCCTCCTAAGAATAATTATTTTCGCAACCAAATTCCAGGAAACCAGACTCACAGCCGCTACTGCCGCAGCTCGCCGGAGCATAATGGTGGCACAGCCAATCACGGAGGCCACGCTGAGCAAACCGCAGACCACAGTGGTGAACAGAACCAGACGGAGAGTATCGCACGTAGTTGGCGTGTTTTGGCTTAAGCTGTTTTCTGAAATTGTTGATTTTTATTCAGCGAAATTTAGGATTAGTGTTGGGTCTTGGTTTTTGCTTTGGGGGAGGCTGTAAGGTTTAGGGGCCGTCATACTAGGGTGCCAGGGAATTAGGACAGGTTGTTAGGTCTCGCACGCACTAGTAGTATTACGGTTTCGAAGGCATAATGCTCCGAGTGACCTACGGGAATCATCGCTTGAAGTTCGACTTAAAGCAACTGCAATTGATAACTTTGTTTAGAGACGCCGCGAGATCCAATAACAACCCCTTCAAGTACAATGGTCCGTCCGTTGGGCTAAAAAATGAAGATTTCTAAGGACTGGATCTCAAAGTTCGCGCAGAATCGCACTGAATTTTGTCGTTCTCAGATAACAGTGTTAGGGTGCCATTCAAGGGGGTTTTAGCCTAGTGGTTAGAGCGTCGGACTACCGACTGAAAGGTCGGGGGTTCGATTCTCGACCCACTTGGAACGATTGGCGTCCTTGCGCAAGACACTTAACTCTGCATTGCTTCAGTTTACCCAGCTGTAAAATGGGTGCCAGCATTAGCTGGGGTAATTGAGGGTGTGTGTGGCGACCCCCCAGTCCTTGGACTGAACAGCCGTACGCAGCCTTCAGATGCGCCGCGCAATAGCTGCGGCTGAGCTGTCGGTTGCACATCTGGCCCGATTGAGACAGGTGTACGAGATAAGCGAATATTACTATCATTATCATTATTATTTTATTACTTTATTTGAAGCATCAGGTCCGGTTTTGAAGTTTTGAAGAGTTGAAGCGGACTATCTTCCAGCAGTCATTGATATACTTTTCATTAGTCCTTGAAACTCACCCTTCCCCGCTTCCATATGATTTATTACAGCATTATGGGCATTCTCTTTGCCTCCGATAGTTTTTATCGCTGTGACTTGAAATATTTTGTCGCCATTTTTCATCTGCAGGCCAACGCAGACGATTTTCACCGTGGCCGAGTAGCTTCTGATGGACGTCGAGATCGTTGTTACCTGCAAGATAGCCACCAGGGATGTTTGCCTTTTTAGTTCATCTTAGAAAATGGATCTAGAATCAGAGCTTCTGCAAGGTTGACTCACATTGGTGAGACTGCAGCTCACGTTTGACATTTGAGGCCGACCTTCTTGAATCTGCACTGACCATTTCAGAGCGTTGGATGCTGATTGTATTGTTAGGTTGCCTTTGTCTGAAAATCAAGTGCTTTGAATGTGGAGCTTTGACAAAAGTTGCAAAAATACGACTGCTGCGCTTCATAATTCATATTGAGAGTTCTACCCTTTATGTGCCCTCAAGTTATGACCGACATTAGAGGCGGGGGGTTTACCACACAGAACGTCTTTCGGGAAAAACTCTTTGAGATCTAGCTTAATTTGATCTCAGTCAAGGTCGCTTTTTAAGTTTTGTGAAACCCCCCTGGAGCTTCAACATAATTTTCCACTTATCCAACAATGTGGCAATGTGAAGATGACTCACAAAACACAATTGGGGTAGTTTGGCTTAAAACTCGGTTGCTATGGAGATCTGATTGGTTGGCACGGCAGACAATTTGCCAATTTCTGTGATTCCTCATCCAATGCCTCACTTGCAGTTGATGCGTGCTGGTGTCACCGATGACCTACAGTGTAGGAGCATAAATGTATTTGTAGGAGCAAAAATACTTCAAATTTAAAACATGATGTAATAAAATGTTGCAAATGAATAATATCGTTAAAACGTACATAAGTTCTATTGAGCTTGGACAGAACAGTCAAATCATTCTGGACAAGTTCGCACGAGTGACCAATTGCGCCGCAATTCGGCGATGTGAGTGTAACGTTCTCAATGCCGCCCTCAAGCCAGTAGGAACTCAAGCCGAAACTTATGCTCGCCTGACAGGGCTCTAGAAATTTGAGCAGGGAATTTCTTCGCTTCATCAATAAGACAAGCTGTAAACAAGTTGGCATGTAATATGACACAGTGTTGCGCAATCTAGCTCACCAACTATAGTTGAAGGGCTAACATAGAACGTTCTGTACAGAGTAGCAATTGACCAACTCATTGTTGAGCGACAGTACAACTCGCCGCCAAGCTTTGATCGGTCAACTTTCACCCGAAACTGGGAGACGCTGATATAGGCCGGAAAGCCTGATCTGGACCGAGTCACTCGGACTGTCTGGATAGGGCAATGGGAAAGAGATTTTCATAACAAGTGAAACGCTCGAGACGTTTTATTGCTTGGAATAGTCTTCAGAGTTTGCAGTTTTTAGGTTTGTAGTCTTTAGGTTTGTAGCCTCTACGTTCTAATCTTAAGGTTTGCATTCTTTAGGTTTGTAGTCTTTAGGCTTGTAGTCTCTTGTCCTACATTCCCAAAGGAATAGTTTTTGAATATCCCAACAGTTTCAAGAAAAGTTTTGATATAAATAATGCTCAAATGGATGTCTACATAATCTTCGTGAGTGGCGTTCGTAGCAATGCTCCACAAAACTTTCCAGTCAAGTCAACTTGAAACGAAAGACTTAAAAGGTCACTTCCTTGGGCTTCCAGAAAATAAAGGTTATAAATATAGGTAAATAAAGCATTAATTATTACCTTATTTACTTGGTCCAAACGTTCCCCGGCACCATTATTTCCATATCTAAAAACGCAAGAATGATTGGAAGGCGGATACTCCTCAACGGAGGTGAAGTTGACCAGCACAGACGAGTTGACCAGCCACTGCTTTGGCACGCTCAGTGCCGTACGCTTGGCCGCGACTGAAAATGGCCGAAAAATATCGTTTCTCTTCTATCACTGATGCACTTTTGAAACACAATAAAAGAAAAATTCAAACTGACACTTCACGCCAATTGTCCTGACAATGGGACAGTTGCCACGATCCGGACTGGACAGGTTTCCATAGCAACAGATTAGCTCAGAACCTTGCCACCTCATCATTGGCTTGAGCTTAAACGAAAATCTTCTAGGAAAAGCCTGTGACTGGATAGATTTGATCGATCAACTGATTAGCTTTCAGAATGGCTTAAGAGTTCTAGTATCATCGAGTTCGACATACAATAGCTACCTGCTTGGACTCAACCGCAGGGACATCAGGGCGGTCAGGGTGGGTTTGGGTCAGTTTTGCTAAGAATTGTCACCTCCAGGGAAAATCCGTAGCAGGAAATGCGCCTCTTTGGCTACTACATGCTACATGCAAACACTGCATGACGTCAGCAAAATTAGATTTGCCCTTTTGCCAACAGAAAAACGCGAAACATTTCAGAAATTCTCCCCGTAACCCTTGACTTTTCAGAAATCCCCCCGTAAGGCTTGACATCTCAGCAATTCCCCCAGTAAGCCTTGACATCTCAGCAATTCCCCCGTAACCCTTGACGTTTCAGCCATTCCCCCGTAACCCTTGACGTTTCAGCAATTCCCCCGTAACCCTTGACGTTTCAGCAATTCCCCCGTAACCCTTGACGTTTCAGCAATTCCCCCGTAACCCTTGACGTTTCAGCAATTCCCCCGTAACCCTTGACTTTTCAGCAATCCCCCCGTAAGCCTGAAGGCTGAAGCATTTTGCTTTGCCGAGCTCACGGCGTAGCATTTTCTATTGAAGCTGAGCATTTCCTGGCTGCAGAATCCGGGAAGTGGCAGGACAATCCTCAGGTTTGACATGCTTCTATTCTGGTATCTCGTATCCCAGTTTGTCTCCACATTGAACTGATTGCTGGAAAGAAAATTTTGCATGGAATCGAAATTAAAAATCTTTTTAGTATTTGACGCATTTAGTAGTTCACTTTTATGACGCGTTTTGCTAATCAATTTACTAAATTGGCAATCCAAAATGAAAGCAAAGCTCTATATTTAGTACTCTATGCCGTTTATCTACGCTCGTATATATGGTATGACCTGCTACATGCAAACACTGCATGGCGTCAGCAAAATTAGACTTGCCCTTTTGCCAACGGAAAAACGCGAAACATTCCTGGCGACTCCGTCGCCCATCCTCTTGAGCCCGGCGAGTAGCGAATGTTTAAACTGACAGGGTTTTCCCAAAACCCGCTGTTCGCCCTTCCAGCACGAGTTGAAGATCCCTCCTTCTGGAGTCTGCTCTGACGGCCCACTTACAGATCCTGCGCTTCATCAAACTCTGCTCAGACTCATCTGACAGCTGCGGAATGATGAGCTCGTCCCTGTGGTAGAAATCGTTGAGTCGCAGACTCAGCGTCAGTCGGCTCACACAATAGTGATTTGCGGCATGGTGTCTGAAATGCGGAACAAAAAATTCTTTAGTACAATTGGATGCGATATTAAAAAGCATTCTATTCGTTTCTTACTCTGAAACCAATGACAACAAGATGAAGACTTGCAGATTCAAAAGTGCAAATGTTAGTTTGAAATTTCCGCTGTTTAGCTTATCAGACATTGCAAAACGATTCGAGCCGCAAAGAACTAAAGACGTACTTGAATTCAAAAGCCGTACTTTATTTTAGTTAGTATTAGCTTTTACCAATTTACTTTTTTATAAATCAAGTATCAGTGTCTGGCTTTTCTGTAATTTATACAAAAATTCTACCTTGCAATCTTAGCTTCAGCATATACTGCACATTTTTAAGCAAAAGATAAGAGTCGAGCCAAAGCACAAGAAAAACCCATGTAAAGTGCAGTAACAGCAGAAAAACCGACTTAATAATGTACAGGTATTCAATTTGTTTTTGTATGGCTAGTAGTATGGTAAGAAAATGCGTTTGTAAATCTAAAAATGCTGAAAATAGAATGTGACTAATGTTAGCTCTACATAAGCAATAAAACATTCAGTTGACCTTTAGACACCGACATGAACAATCGTTGCATGAATTTTATTCTACCATAATGTGCGCACCCAGAGAACCCCTAAACTGAAATCAATCAAATGCATCAATCATGTACGCTTACAGTAAACTAGGTTGCCGAAAGCGCTTTCCCTATCACATCTGTAAACAAGCAGTCTTAATGAGTAACAGAAACTTACGGAGAGCACTATAGCGTGCCCAGTGCTTCCAAGGACGTTTAAGCCTGTGATAAGTCCTTCAGGACTTTCTAATCCTTTTTCTAATCCCTCCTGCGTCGAAAAATAAGTCCGCCTGTAACATTAAGAATCTGCTCCATTCGTATACGAGCTACGCAACCAATGGCCTATACTACTTGGCTATTCAGCCCATTGTTGAGTTTTGATGCAGTCCTCTCATTTTTCCTTGGAGCACATAGCTATTTCCCAGAATCTCATTGGGCCTCTGCTATTGAAAGCACAAATACTATAAGCCGGCTCTACAGTCTACTACTCGTCAAGAAGAACCCGACCGCAACCAAAGACCACATCTATCAATTCAGCGTCTCAGAGGTACACAGGGCCTACAAGTACTTCCAGTTGCATCAGAAAACAAACATGTTGACTGAATTTTGAATCGGAAAAATATATATTTGGATTCTTGACCAAGAAATCGAGTTTAATTATTGTTACAGGAGTAAAGCATAAGTCGCCTTAAAAAAGCAAATTTCTAATAGTGTAGAGATCTAAGAAACACAGTAGACTACTAGAAGTAGTCAGATAAAAATATGAACACATTTAAAAATAGCATGCGTCAGATTCTATTTTTAGTAATACCAGTAATATCACGAAAACAGCGACTGCTCGTTCTATCGTTCGAAAAACCGGTTTTCAACATCTACTTCATGAAAGTCATAAAAGAGAGCTACAAATCAGAGCTAGTAAATAGTGCACAAAGTGATCAGTATTGTCGCATCATTAAGCATAGCAGTACCGACTTGTTGCCAAGTCAGAATCGGTTTGAAGTGTTTCATTATGGGTCACATGACTGAATATTGGACACTGGTGCACTTGGCAAGCAACAATGTCAAAATCTGTCTCACAGCCTCTCAAGTTCTTACTTGAATTCTCAACTGACTCAAGTAGCATTTTCAGTCCGGTTGACGTAAACCCGACCTTCATTCAGTGGTCCCTGTTGTAAAGGAACCAGCAGCACCTGTGTAGGCACCTCCTTGACCCTACTGTTCATTTCGGCAGCTTCCTGGCTGCTCAGTGGTTGGATAGTCGTATTCACTGCTGCCGTGTGAGTCATTTTGCACTGCGAAGTTGTTCCGTATTCGCATTGGGACGGCCTGACCTGCATTGTGCTGACTTCGCTGTTCAGTGTGACCTCTCTGTGGCTAAAATTTTTCAAGCGTACAGGATTCATTCCATGTATAAAGGATAAATTAAAAATCGCAATTTCATTGTCGAAGCATTAAGGAAATATGCATGATGAACTTTGATCTATGGAGTATGCATGAACACAGCACCATAAATGGTACGAAATAATGACGTGAAACACTTTCTGGCAGATTTGAAATTGAATTTTGAAATATTTTAAATATGACTCACCAGATTTCTCTCGCAGGTAAAAAGCATACCAGATTTGTGGTATATTGTAGACAGAAGGAAGCCCACAACTAGTGAAGCCAGTATAGAAGCCAATAGAAGCGAGAAAAACCTTGCCGAGCGATCGTCGCACTGAGCTGCAACTTTAAAACGAAACATATGAATTAGGCCATGTTAATAAAACATATCTCAGCTACAGTCTACCCATCTTTCACTTATTTCCAGTTGATCGTTTTCTGTTTCCAAAGTTTTTTCCGTTTTTTAAATCCTACCGGTATGACGGCTGGCTATTAAGGGCCAATTAGGAGTCATTTTCTCAAAGATGTAAGCGAATAAACAAAAATCCTCTTAAAAGTTATTATTATTCTTTGTTTCATTATCATTTTTCCCTAAACAGTTCATATAAGCACACCACTGATTACTGAAATGCTCAGAGGTGCTCGCGGACGATTTTTCCTGTGCGATTGAAATGAGGCCATTGGCTTTAGTGCTATCTTTAAGGTAAAATCAGATCTGCAGTTATTTGGTCAGCACTCACTTCCAGTTGAGAACTTGGCTTCAACATCCGGGTACAGCAGGCCTGACTGACTGACGCTGCACCTGACCAGCCAGTCCTGGCTTTCCTGACCTCCGGGCAGCCGAGCCCAGTGAGAGCTGCTGAAGCCGGTCTGCTGCAGTTTGAATTGGCGAGCTTCTATAATTATCAATTAATTGCTAATAAGCTTTGCGATTCCTCTGAACTTACCTGTGCGCTGCTCATTTTTAGCCGGATGCGGGCAGTAGTAGGTAAAAAGACGCCTACAGACCCAGAGCACTTTTTAAATAGCAGTTTTAAGGGTCTAGAGGGGGGGACACGGGGGGTAAATAAAAAAACACATCTAAACACCCTTAACACATCTAATCACCCATAAACACATCTAATCACCCTTAATACCAAAAAGCAATATAACCCACCCCCAACACCCCCAACACTCCCCCTCGTGTCCCCCCCTCTGGAACCTTATAAACGGCCATTAAAAAAGGTCTGATCTGTAAGCGTCGTTTTACCTACTACTACACAACCCAACACTCCCCAACACTTCTAACACTTCCAAATCTCTATAACCCCTCGCACGCGCCGCAGGCGCGAAGGGTCTTTTTCTGTTACTAAAAATGACCCGAGTTTACACCTTTTCTGTTAGTGATACTTTTGAGACTGTTGCTAAAAATGCAGAGATAATAAAACAACATATTTTGAATGGAATAATTGATGAAGTTTATTTAAAATATGACGACAAGCATGACCTAAAACTTTATCCATTAGAGTTGGATGAGATGTATGATTTAGAACAAGAGGGTGAGTTAATATTTCAACTTGGAAATTATTTAAATTCGGATGATTGGGAGGTTCGTTCAGACGATTCCAACTCAACAAATAGCTCATATGAAACTAGTGATTCTGAGAATGAAATTGAAATTTTTATGTAAAAAAATGAACTATTATTCTATAACAGAAACAACATTTATTATGAAAAATATATATAAAAAAATGAAGGTAAATTACTCCTACATCGGAAATGTTCCAATTAATGAACTTAATGAAAATTTAAGTTTGATAACAGTTGAACAAATGTCAATAATTATATTAGTAACAATAATAGTAATAATATTGTTTTTGTTTGTTATAAAAAATTTACTACCATGCTGCCTCAAGTAATTGTTCGAACTTAGTTCGCTGATATTAGTTGGTTCTCATAAAACGAACCCAATATTTCTTCACCATCCTTATCAGCAATTATATAGGTTGTAGGATTTGTATTTAAAACTTTACTGATGGTAAATTTCTCACTTATTTTCCAATATCCTTTTCTTCCCTTTTCAAACTTATTTTTCCATTTATAGATATAAACAGAATCACCAACCTTAAAAGATTTCTTTTTATTTTTTTCAAATTTTCCAAAAGTAACTTTAACGTTTTCAGGATTGTTATAAGCTTGTTGAGGAGTCATCTTTATTGCCGAATGATATGAATTGTTATAATCTTTCACGACATCTGGTAATATTTTTACCCACTTTTGGTTACCATTAAGACTAAACTGAAACCACAATTTCTTACCTAAAGTTCGATTAAATCTTTCTATTAAAGCATTTTTACTTTCACCATAAATAGAATAAATTTTATTAATATACTCCCCATTCGCGTCCTTTTTCCTTTCTTGTCCATTTTCAAAATGATATAATTTATACATATGAGGATTGTAAAATTCTTTTCCCTCATCAACACACAACCGTTCGCTTTTTTCATCAAGGCTTCTAAAAGCAGCAGCAACCTCCTCTCCTTTTTTGGATTTTAAAGGAACTGCCCACGCGTATCGAGTAAAACCATCTAATATGGTTAAAATATATTTATATCCTTTATCGATCGGCATAGACATTAAATCAGCATACCAAATTTCGTTCTTTTTGAAGTTCATGATTTTTCTATAAAATTTAGGTTTTCGATATTCTTTATGAAGAATCTTTGCCTCATCAAAACTTAACCCACCACCACTTAATAATAAACACTCAACACAATTATTTCCATGTTGGTTGTAATTAATTCCCAAACCAAATTTAACTTTAGACTGTAAGATTTTTTTAACCATCCACCGAGTTAATCTTTGGCTTACCGATAATCCTTGTAAGTTATCTAATCCTTGAATCATTTTTCTATCGGCTTCATGTTTTAATCTTAATGCTTCTTCGGGTGTGTTCTTATCAGCATCTCTGTATGCTAAGTCATGATAATATGCTAACCAATCAATGCCGTTAATGGGAATTGAATCAGCTTTTGGAGTGTCATCATCAGGATTTAATCTCAAATCTAAGCGAGTGCCGGGTAGTTTGCCCTAAATCTTTCGAAATAGGCTGGAGCACACCTTAAGCGGATAAATTACCGCCCATCTCCGTCTGCTCTCTGAACCTTCTCCTTATATTTAAATACTTAGGAGCTTGGCTGCGCATTGCCACCGTGTCTTCAAGCTTGTTACCGTTGGGAAGAGGAGTTACCTCTGTTCCTTCAAAAGATTTCTCAATTGAAGTGGTACTTGAAGCTGTATGACGGGTTTCACGCAATTTGAAGATGTCGCCACAAATAGTGACTAGCAAGGACATTGACTTCCTCACTCAGGCCACGGGGTAACCTGTGAAATTATACGACGGCAGGTGTAATTCATTTGTATACCTTCCAGTAGTAAAAATACTCGGTAAGCTTGTTAATCCTTTTTGAACATCTAAAAATCCTCATTCAAATACTAATTGATCGTTCCTTCGGAACGCGTGCATCGCACGATCGAACCTACGGTTCGCGAACTTCGTTCGGTCGCTCATTTTTAATAGCCTTAAAAATACATGATAGCACTAATTGTTTTGCAAACTCTTCAATGGTTGGTTGTTGAACTTTTTTATAGCGATTATCTACGCTAGTTAAGTATCTTTTATTTCTCCAGTTTTCAGACTTTTTCATCTGGTCATTATCTTTGTAAGTAAATGAAGAAGCGGGGATGAAATGATCAATATCTAACTTTCCAGTATAATCTTTTGATACATAATAATTTCTTGTGAAATTTAACCAATCAAAAAAGAATTCTTTTGTGCAACCAAGATATGAGATATAGTCCTTGTCATTAAAATTTTTCAACGCCCAATTTATTCTATTTCTAATTAAAACAATATGTTTGTAATTATCATCAGTGTGATACTTATTTTTTCTATATTCATTCCATTTATCTTTATTGTTTTTTATCCAAATAGCAGATGAGGCATTATGACAAGATCGGCAATCATTTCTAAATTTTTTTGAATCATTTCTCCAAAAATAAAACTCTTTTGTCATCGGTTTTTCTTGTTTACACTTAGTACAAATCTTTGTTTCAACCATTTTATAAAAAATAAATTTAACAATTAAACACCTGTATGTCCAGCAGCTTTCGCAGCAGCTAAAACAAGTTTTCTAGGAGTTTTAAATCCTTCTCCAACAGCCGGTTTGTTATTTATAGAATTAACAATCCTTTTATACAAGCTGGTATTTTTAACACCTCCACCTCCTAACTCATCGTAAAAAATTTTAGCACTTACTAATTCATCCCTAGTATATAAATCGGGGTTAAATTTTACCCTAGGGTTCATAATAATATTAAATGCCCCACCCAATTCTCTATATAGTTCATTTCGATTTTTATCAACTCCACCAATTCGATAATTATTATTACCTAAATCTATCGCAGCAATACTAGCTGGTACTCTTGGATATTGTTCAACTCCATTCCTTTCTGCACGTCTAATCTCTGCAATTCTCAATAGTGTTTGATCAACATCATAAGCAGGCGGCTCATCCAAAATTACATCCTCTTTTGGCTCAGTATTCTTAGCAATTTTTTCCAGAAGGTCTTTATCTGTTTTTTCTAGTTCACTAATTTTCCCCGTAATAGGATTAACAAAAGGAGCAGCAAATCTTTCGCCAGCTAATTGTATTCCTAACTTTCTTTTTTGTAAATTTCTAACAAAATCAGAATATCTTTGCTTCTCTTTATAAATCGCTAACTCTCCATCAACATCCATAAATTGACTCATTTTTTAACATAAAAAACTTTTTTAACTTAAAAAAATGGCTGAAACAAAAACTATGTGGAGTGATAAATTTCATTTCAAAAAGCACCGCCAGTATATTAATGAGGTTAGGGCAAGAGATTTGAATTATACCCTACCAACAAGTGATAATTCAAATAACTTTACTACCGGAACGGTAACTTTTGACATCGGCGCAACCAACACTATATTGGATATGAAAAATGCATTTTTCCGTGTTAGATGGTTGTATACTAGAAATGATGGAACCGCTCTTGCAGCCGGCGATATCGCAGATCGATCTGGAATAATAATAGAAAATGATTGGTTTTATAAATGTTTTTCCCAAGCACAACTGTCAGTTAATGGAGCCGAGGTTGAGACAGCATCAAACCCCGCAGAGATTAATGGAGTTTTGAAACATTTAAATTATACTTATTTATCAAAACAAGTTGGTGATAATGTTGGATGGATGCCCGATAAGGGTGATGGTGGAGCAATAAATTTTCCTAACGTAGCACCAGCAGCCGGTGCAGATACCGCAGCTCTTATTAATTACCTTAATACCAATATAGTTCCAGTTGTAACCACTATGACTAATACAAAAGAGATTAATACGGGTTTTATAGATCGTCAGAATAAATTCCCAGTCGCGGTTTTAACCACAGCAACAGCATATGAGCAAGACTTTTCAATCTTTCCGCTATTTGGGTTCTTCTCACCAAATCGGGTATGGAAAGGATTAAAATTTGGGATACAGTTGCAAATATCTGGTGGATATCAGCCTAGGATACTTTTTGGAAATTCGGTTTCAACCGATATAGCAGTTCGCATAGATTCAATACAATTAGTCGTGCCAACTCTTGAGGTAACAGCCCCACTTTTAAAACATATCGATAATCAGTTAACTCATGATCAGGAAATATTTTATTTGAATCGTCGACATTTTATGCGAACCATTAATAATAATCAGGATTCATTCCAGTGGCAGATAATTACATCAAAACGCCGGGTGAGATATATTTTTGTTTGGTTTAAAATAACAAACAGAAGGAGTAAAAGAGCAAATGGGGATTTATATTGGATTCAATCGGACGCCATAGCAGAACAAGCAGCCACCGCAACAGACAATGCGGCTGCAGCTATTAACGAGTTTAATGTTCAGAATATCCGCCTGCAGGTTGATGATCAATATTATCCGGTTAAAGATCCTCTTAATCTAAATATTGCAAATAATAATGTTAATGATTTTATAAAATATTATCAAGATTATGCCAAAAATGAAGCGTATGCCGTCCCTCAGTACACACCCACAGAGTTTCTAAACATTCATCCAGTGGTTGTTTATGATCTAACTGCACAGAAAGAAAACGTAGCCAATATTGGACTTAATTACATGTTAGAGATTAATAAAACCGGTAATCAGGCAATAGACGCACACGTATTGTTTCTAGAGGAATATATGTCAATTGCTAAAGCTGATGACACGATTGTTCGGGACGCGCCGCTGTAGTTAAAATTATTTCATTAAAAATGGTAAAAGCAAAACATGATAAGATATTTCCAAACGATCCTTTTCTTTGTTTAGTAATCGGAGGATCGGGTAAAGGAAAAACACACTTTGTTTACGATTTATTAACAACAGATGGAATGCTAGACTATAATAATTTAATAATTTATACTAACAAACCTAGAATAAAATATTATGAATTTCTTAAACATGGATTAAAAAACAAATTAAAAAAAGATATTATGTTTAGAATGTTAAGAGCATATGAGCAATATGAGGACGATGATGAACCAAGATTTACACTCGATGACATTGAGGATTTATGTAAAACAACTGCAAAAGAATCAGATAACATTAACAACCGAGCCCCAACTGTTAGAGTATCAACCCGATTAGCCTATGATCAAATTCCAAAACATGATAAAACACTAATTATTTTTGATGATTGTATTAATGATGGCGATCAAGAATTGCAAAAGGAAATTTTTGTTAGTGGTAGAGGAGATGGAATTGGAGCTTTTTATCTAACACAGTCTTTTAGAGATTTAGAATCGATTATAAAAAAGAATGCTAGCTGTTGTGTAATGTTTGATTTAGATAGCTTTGATTTACAAAATATACACGCTAGATTTAATCCAGGGTTGGATATAAAACCATTTAAAAGTATATGTAAAAAAATTTGGGATGATAGCCAATACAAACATATTTATATCAATCCGAGGTTAGAAAGGAAAAATCGAATCTTAAAAGATCTTATAAAAGAAGACGATGAGGAAGAAGAGGAATAATTTCCACTATAAAAATGGCTACAAATTTAGATACTATAAAACAATTGGTAGATCGAACTAATTCAAAATTTAGTACAACCTTACAGTTTATAATGACAACCAGTGAACAACGTATTCAATTGCGCGATCCATTACAACTCGATCAAAGCCTAAGTTATCAAATAGGTTTGATACTATTTTCAGTTTTTAACATGCCTCAATTAATTAATGCAACAAATAATCAATTTAGATATTCTAAAGATTCCGGAGCCAATTGGACAACATTTAGCGTTAACCCAGGAGCGTATAGCTATACTGATTTGAATGCTTATATAGAAGGAGAATTAACAGCTAATGGAGATTGGGTAGCAGGCGCGATTGTTATAGGAGTCGATTTACCATCTGGCAGGTTCACACTATCACTAGGATCCGGATATCAGGTTGATTTCACAATTGCAAATTCACTCAGAACCATACTTGGATTTAATTCCCGAATAGTTACCACATCAAGCACCGGTGATACAGTGGGAAATATTGAGGGTGGTGTTAATACAATTAATATTACAACCGACATATCAAACGGTGGTTATATAACAGACGATAATGGAGTTTTGGTTCAACGTGGAATTATTTATTCCATCCCATTTCTTGCTGTTCCAATTGGAGAGAAAATGATTGTTTCACCCCAAACCCCAATATATTATCCTTTAAATCAATATAGTGTTCAATCAATTTATATTAGGATTGTAGATGAAACCGATAGATTAATAAGTTTTGGTGGGCAATCAATAACAGTAATTTTACGTATAAAACAGGTTTAATATTGTAAAAATGGGTAACAATAGTTTAAAAAAACAATCAGATAAAGTTCAAAATGCAAAGGATAATTATGAAATCGAACTAACAAAATTGAAACAATTACAAGCAGAAAAAATCCGAAAGGAACTGTTAAAATCCAAACCTACGAAACTAACTAAAACCAAGAGTTTTTCAGGAACATAAAATGACTATGAATTGGCATTTGTTCAAACAAAGATATGGAACAGACACAACAAGCAATATCGAATTAACAAATTGGGCGCGACAACTAAAAATAAAACCATTCAGATGTGTTATGCGAGATGAGATCAAAGACTTACCACAATATGGATCTTTCATTGTTAATATTGAAACAACAAAAGAAAACGGGGTTCATTGGTCAGCAGTTTATTCCAAACCTAAACTTGTTTATTTTTTTGATTCATACGCGCTTCCTCCGTTACAGGAAATAAAAGATAAATTTAATCATACTAAAAATCGTTTATGTGGAGATTATCACGAACAATTTCAAACCTTTGACAAAAGTTATTGCGGGCAAGCGGCGTTGTATTTTTTATATCGACTTTCGAAGGAAGCTCGTGTAACTCCCGAAGTATTTAAGACGATTTTAGACTCTATAAAATAGACAGTAAAAAATGATATTTTCTGGAACACCCTCATGGAACGGAACATCAAGTACTGGTGGTGGTACAAGTGGTGGAATAAGTGTTACATTCGGAGATAACCGATATATTAATGAAGATGAAGGTTATAAAAAAACTGAAATTGATAATAAACTAAATTTAAAAAGAAATGTTGCAGATTCCTATACCAAAACTCAAATAGATGATTCATTAAATTTAAAACGGAATGTTGCCGATTCTTATACCAAAACCGAAGTTGATAATTCCCTAAATTTAAAAAGAAATATAACTGATTCTTATACCAAAACCGAAGTTGATAATTCCTTAAATTTGAAACGGAATATTGCCGATTCTTATACCAAAACTGAAGTTGATAATTCCTTAAATTTGAAAAGAGATATAACCGATTCTTATACCAAAACTGAAGTTGATAATTCCCTAAATTTAAAAAGAGATATAACTGATTCTTATACCAAAACTGAAGTTGATAATTCCTTAAATTTAAAAAGAGATATAACTGATTCTTATAGCAAAACCGAAGTTGATAATTTAGTTGGAGGTGGAGCCCCAAAGCAGGATCGATTCCAAACGGTTGAAACCGGACACGTACCAACTATGGCAGATTGGAGCGGAAATGGTTTTGCAATAACCGCAAGCACTGAATTTAATACAACTGATTTTGCAAGTTGGAAAGCGTTTGATGGTAATGATTCAACAGATTGGGCAACAAATAATACTCAAACCGATTATTGGATTCAAGTCCAATGTCCTTCCGCGATAATGTGTTATAAAATTGATTTACGTGGTAGACCATCACCATCAACCGAGCACCCAGCATCATGGCGATTTGAGGGGAGTAACGACAATACGAGCTGGGATGTTTTAATACCGGCTGGCAGTTCTGTAGAAATAAATAACTCAACTCAAACAATTAATGTCACACAAAATTTTGATAAAACATATTCATATTTCAGATTGTTCTGTCTTACATCAATATCGGGTTCAACCAACCCCGGCTTATCAACTTTTCAGATTTATAGACAGACTTTTACAATTCTTGATTTAAATTTAGGAGTTGTTAATCAATCAATTGATATGGGTGGTAATACAATTACTAATATCTCTACTATAAACAATAACAGTTCTGTTGTTACTAAAGGTTATGTTGATACGCGAGTAACCCAAACGGCAGATGGCCGAATGTCTTTTAACGATAAAATAAAATTGGATGGAATACCTGCGATTGATGCCGCTTTGTACGAACCCGTAATTTGCAATTGGGCTGGGTATCAAAATCCAACCACTGCCGGCGATATTTTTCCAACAGGAAGTTTCGTTGGAGACGCTGTATATATTGATTATCAAAATGGTTCTAGAATTACTGATGAAGCATCGGGTCGGTCTGGGGCGTTACAATTTAATTTCACCCATTTTCGTAATATATCTGCCTCTTTCTTTTTCCGAGTTGCTAATTCTACAGGAGATGGTGCTGACGCTGTTTGGTTTTATGCATATTGTCACGAACGGCCAACAAGTGAATTTGGATCCGGATTAACAACCAACGCCGGCTTGATAGTGTTTGCGAGTGAGTGGCATGACAGAGTTGGGGTTGTTTGGAGTAATGTAAAATCAGACGGAGCAACAGTTCGTAATGATGTTCTTAATGACGCCGATCAAACTATAACCTATGCTAATATTGATAACGGTGATTGGCATTTATTTGAAATCAATATTCTTAATCAAAGGGTTTGGTATAGAATTCATTCATACAATGTTTTAGCCGATTCTTATACCCTCATTGGGCAGAACGTTTTCACATATGATAGTGGAAATTGGGGAAATTTGGATAAAACGGGAACTCTTATGGGTTTTGGTGCTCGAACTGGAGGATCGGATGCTGCACATTTTATTCGTGGCGCAGCTGTTTGTGGTAGCACATCGTTTGGTTATGTTTTTCCTTCTACTGGGTATTTGGAAGAACCACCTGTAGCTATATAAAATGTTTATATATAAAATGGCTTTTAGTAGAACTCCATCGATGCGGCAAAATAATGTTATCATTCCAATTCCTAAACAAGAATCAAATATAAAAACTTTTAAATCTCATACTCGAATTTTATTTAGTGGAGTGAATGTTCAGGATAATAAGAAACTTCAAGAATTAATTAAATTATTAAAAAACCATATTATCCTTCAAGAGTTTTGGAAAATTGGATTTAAATGGGAGAAAAAAAGAAAGAATAAGTCCAATACAATACCTATTGAGCTCGGGACAAATCCCCAAAGAGCGCGGGGAATTCATTTTAGTGCTATTAAAAATAGACGAGAATGTCGGTGTCTGAAGCAGATAAAAGGGAACGAGACCATTTTAACCAACGTAAAGGTCACATGTTAAGTAATGTTGAGCGTATTAACTATGATTATGATTTATATGCTAAAAAAGTAAGAAGGATTTCAAACCATATCAGAAATATGGATTTTTTCAATATTGGATTTGGAAGTTTATCAATGTTATGTGTAATCGTTTTAGGTATTTTACAATCTATTCCAACTCTTAATTTATCTCAATTATTTTTAGGTATTTCAATTGGCTCAATATCAGGTTTTGAATTAATCAGAAACTTATCAATACTTTTAGCAATTAAATTATATCTTAAAAAAAGAAAGGAAAAATATAAATCATTAAGAGATATTGCTAAACAATATAAAAATCAGTTATATTTATATGTGCAAAAAATATTGGATGATGGAGAGATAACGATTCATGAATTATCAACTGCGGTTGAGTTATATGAAAAATATTTAAAAGATAGAAATAGAATTTTAGATGTTGAAACTTTTACCGATATAGAATTAAAAGAATTACGTTTGGACAAACCCAAAGCTCCACCTATAGATACATTAGGTATTTACGAACCTGAAACTACAGGTACTGGTGTACAAAGCCCGCGGTCAGGTAGTACTGTAGAACTTAATGTTGTTTAATTTATTTAATGCATATGTTATATATTCTTCCCAAAGTGGTAACTCTCTTCTGATCCTAGGTTTAAATTTTTTATCAATACATAAAAATTCCAATGACTTTTTCAATAACATTTCGTTAGGTATGTTACCTATCCTTATAAACTTTGTATTCTCCCGAATAAGAAAATTAAAATAATATCCAACTAAAATTAAAATCCTTTCAGAGTCTTTCGAACTTAATCCCTTTCCTTTATTTAAATGGAAAAAGTTATTATATAAATAAACATTATTTCCTGGAATTAAAATTGGATTAGAAATGTCTCTTGTAAGATTTCTTAAAATTGTGTTTTTAAAATAGTAATATGAGTTTTCAATCTTTTTTGTTTTTTCAAATTGATATATTTTAGAACATGAATAACACATATGATATATATCTCCGTTTGCTGTTTGAGCTCTGTGCATAGTCACGTTACATTTATTACAATCATAAATGTCTTTCATTTTTTTGTTATTTTTTAGATTAAAAATGGAGAGCTCGTTCAAAACCGATTCTAATGTAATTAATTATCTCACACCCAATATGTTGGAGAATAAAGAATATAATATTATATGTTTAAGACAGGTTAAATTTATTGGACTTCAATCGATATTTTTACAATTAGATGGACAAACAATACTATGTCTAAGTGGGAATGATGTTAAAAATTTTCCAGTTTTAGTTATTAATAAACCTAAAGCGTTTGTTATGAAATACAGTATGGAGGGTGGGTTACAATTTAAACTAAAACAAACAAATAATAAAAAGAGTGACAGGACTGTAAAATTGGCGGCTGTTTGGGAGGATGACTCCGAAGACTAAATTTTTTATAAGAAAATGGAGACGATCGTGCAAAACACGCGTATCGATGATACGATAAAAATCCTTATCACTAAAGAGCGTGAACTTAATGATATTAATAAAAAATTAAATAAAATGTTTTATAGTGATTATGGGGATCGGACGGAGTCCGCGTGCCAGTGGCACGATGATATGTTTCCCATCCGATATGAGATAGATAAAAGAAAACGTTTTATTAAATCTGCAATTGCTTATGCTGAAACAGTAATTGAAATCGAAATAGATAGGTTGGTTAGACGAATAAAAGTACTTAGGAAAAAAGTAAAAGAATGTTTAAGTTACCCCACCGACTGTGAGGACAATTGGTGCTCAATAAAATATGAAATTGAAATGGATATTATGCTTAAACAATTACATGCTTTAGTTTTTTACCATTATTAGTTTTTCTGTTAATCTCTTCCAGTTATCCAAGACTTTTTCCTTGTTTAATTTTTTAAGTTCTTTTGGAAATGTTGCAGTATAATTATCTATATCTTTTTCATATTCTAGAAATGTATTATATTCACATTCACATTCGGATTCACAATCACAATCGTAATAATAATTATTTATTGCTGCTTTGTATTCATTATATTTGCTTATTATATCTTCTTTTTGTTTTTTATCTTTTATCATATTTTTTATCTCTTCTTTTAAACCATATGGATATGTTTTAATTTTATCATCTAAATATCTTTTATCATCAAATGGACTTAATGTTTTTTTATCTGTCTCGATGACAAACATTTGATGCTTATCTGAATTTAATCGATATTGTGGAGCATGATAATTTTCAATTGTATTAAGGTAATCTAAAAGTACGTTTTTATAATCATCAAATGTTATCTTTTTAACTGCTGCCCTTGATACCCCTTTTATTTTTTTTACCTCTCCCTCCTGTCCTAAAACTTTAAATGCATAGCATTTTGATCTTATTGCTATAAACTCGGTTATGATTTTACTATTTAATTCATCTTTCATTTTAAGTACAACTTTCTTATTTTGATTCGATTTTAAGGGATGGTTATCTGGATAGTCTGATGTGTCCAATGTATCCTTAATTTTTTCCATATCTTTATAGACATCGAACCCTTGGTTCGCGTGCTTTGCACGATCTGGTGTTTCAACCTTAAATACCAAACTGTCGGTGTCTGCATATATTGGATAGTTATCTGGCCATGTTTTATTTATAACATCATAATAATATTCATACATTACTAGCTTTGCATAATCTAAAACAACCATTCCAATAAATATTGGTTTAAGAAATTTTGTTGTTTTATTTCTCATATGAATGCCCATAAAGTTATCATCAAATTTTATAAAATCTTTAAAGTTAGGTTTTGAGAAATATTTCTTTGCTTTATCAATATCCTTTTCTAAATGGAATTGGGTTCTATCTCTAATATTTTCAACCGTTTTTCCATAAAAAGCATTATTCATTAATTTCCAATAATCTTTCTCAAAATTAGTTTTTGACATCTGTCTCTGATTTGAATTAAAGTCAATATATTTAGCTAACCAATCTTCCTCAATAAACGATATTATTCGATGTACTTTAGACACTTTTAATCCCTGCTTTTCATAAAATTGTAGAAGCTTATAATGCACTACATAGTTTTTCTTATCATGTAAATTTAATATTAATTTTTTTGTTGCTAGATGTTTTGCATTATCTACTTTAAGATAATCTTTTTGTGTTTGTGATAAATCATCTTCATTAACTGAACAATGCTCTGGAGCTAAAGGATATTTATATGTTTTTGCTTTTGCTTCCCGAGTATATTGCAAATCCACTTCTACGATACAGCCCCTTCCTTCGGGAATATTTTTGTAATAATCGGGGTCATCTTCCAATTTGAAATTAGCTATTGGTAATTTTTGTTTCATACAACCACCATATAAATTGTTTGCATCTAGATATAATACATATGATGATTTTTCTTTTATAATTTTAATTTGGTAGATATTTATTATTTACTTTAGTATATCTATCTCCTAGTACCCCCGAGAACCCACCGCGAATTCCTCTCTCAATCATTAACAACATATCATGATCAGTTAGTAAATCAATCTCAACATCTGTGTATTTCAAACCACATGCCCATGTTAATCCGGGTGCACTGAAACAATAAGCGGGATCAATTTTAAAGTTCTCATATGTATGATTCCTAAAGTTTTCAAATGCATCAGCTAAAAGGAGAACATCTGCTTTAAGATATAGATTATGATAATCTTTAAATGTTTTACAATTAAAATATTTCCATACTTTTTGAGCGTGTTCATAATCCGATTCACTTATGTTTGTTTGTGATAATGTTGAATAAAACTTTTCAATTGGGGGTAATTCGGTATGAAAAAATACGTCTTCAGATGTTACATATTCATATGGGTAGATGCCCTTGCGAGTTAATAGCATTAGTTCTTCCTCGGATAGTTTTTCTTTTTTGAATTGATTCAATAGTATTGTAAAGTTTTTCTTTACTATTTCTAAATCCCATGGTTTTGGAACTAATGATGAAACAACATTTGCTAAAGATGTTGATAAGAATCTCAAGGAATCTAGAAAAACTAGATGGGAGTATTTCTTACCATATGTTATTGATATGTAATTTTCTGATGTTTTAGGTAATATATTTAATTCATATTCATCCCTACCTAAATGAAGCAATTCTCGAACTAGGAAATGAAAGTCATATCCGGAACCATTATGAAAAAATACTGGTATTTCCTTACATCCTTTTCCTTCTTTTGCGTTACATGATCTACATGCTGCCCCTCGATAAATTCCCGTTAGATGACAATGTTCTCGTATCTTATTTTTCCCACTTAAATCTCTTTTGCACATAAAACAATTTGTTGCATTTTTATAATTGTCTCTATCCTTATCTGTCATAATAATATTTTTTGATAATTTATCATATTGATTTTGAATATATTCAAATGCATTTACTAATGATTCTGCCATGTGTTTTGCTGCATCCTTACCGTGGTAAGTAATCATCCTTGATTTAAATATATGATCAGCTACGGAGTGTACATATATACAATAACTATTCGGAAACTGTTGTGCTAATTTTTTTGTGCATTCTCCATCATCAGATACCGTCTGTGATTCTTTTAAGGGAACATTTGTTGCTTCAAAATCAGCATATATTACTATTGGTTTTTTAATTGCCATATAATGTTGTTGGAACTTTAGGGTTGCATCTTCAGATGCTGGCAGTACAACATTAGTAAATTTATGATCTAAACAAAATCGTTGATGATTTTTAAGAGCTTTTTCATCCTTTTTAAATGTGAAACAATTTCTACATAGTGGATATCTATTTCTATTTTCTCTTAAAAAGGAACTAATGTCCTTTATGTATATATAATGTGTTTCATTTTCACGCTGTATGTACAAAAGGTCGATTTGATCTGGTGCTGTTATATCAGTTGCTGGCTTAACAAGATAACACCTTTTCTTATACCATTCTGGGTCGGCTAGAATTACTTCTAGATCTCCTGGTTCTTCAATTGTAAACACATTAATATTTAAACCATTCATTTTTTCAATCTTATATATATCATCTATTGCTACTGGGTATGTGATGTTTTTCATTATTATTTCATCCTCATATTGTTTATAATTATATATTTTATTAGTGTGGGATTCTACTTGTTTGTGATATTTATGAATTAATAAACACCATAATAAACATTTATTATCTTTATTGTCTGGATTTATAATCATATGTGATTTAAATAATGGTGTCATGTGTGATCGCCCTTTAAGAATTTCAATAGGAACAATCTTTACTGTTGCTGAATTACATGAAACAAATATAAACCCAGATCCGTTTTCTGTCATCTTATCTATCCATTCATCAAACTCAGCTTCTATTTGATCGAATTGATTGTTGTAATTCCCCATTGATAGTAATGTCTTATATGATTCTTGTGAAAAGTTATTTATTACTTCAATTTCTGAATTTGCATTAAGTATATTTGGTTTTTTAAATTCTGTTTCAACTTCTATTTTATACTTAATTGGCTGTCGTTTGTTATTTGGTCTTATAGTATAGTTATCTAATATGGTCTTTATTTTATCTTTCATTTGTTTAAAATATTCTTTATAATTTGTATTTATATCTATATCTATATATATTACTTCAGCTCCATTTTGTCCTTGTGGTTGGGGGTTATCAATATCATTTAATTGTCTTTCTAAACGTATCTCATTTTCTGCCCTAATTCTAGCTTCTATTTCAGCCCTATCGGCAATTCGTTGTGCTTCGATTTGAGCTATTAATTGTGCTCTAAGTTCGGGGTTGTCGATTTGAGCTAAAATTGCTTCCATTTTATAGAATATAATTTATATAGTATTTGAATTATTGATTTTTTAATTTGCGTTTTTGGTGTCCAGACCCACCCCCCAGGAGCCTATTCGAGATCTGCTTTTGGTAATAGCAATCCATTGCCCATAACGTTTGAATTTAAGAAAATTCCTGATCCTGCTTTTGGTCTCATTTCGAGATATAATCCGCTTCCGTCGTGTTTTTCAATGATGTTAAAATCTTTTCCTAATTTATTAAAAATTTTCTGAACAGCTGGTCTAAAATTAGCTCCAATATTGTCAAAAAATCCTTTAGCTTTCTCACCCGTTTTTTCTAAAGTTTGGCCAAATTCATGTAGTTTATCTGCTACAACTCCACTTCCTTGGGTTGTTCCTTTTAAAACCAAACCATTCCCGTGATTTGTTCCTTGCAAGAGTAAACCTTTTCCGGCTGCTAACCTAGCTTCTGCATTTCTTTTTTGCTCTGCTGTTGCTGAACTACTATTAATGGTATCAATAAGTTTCTGTTTGAATTGTGCGTCCTGTGTTATTTGCTGTCTTTGAAATTCTGCATCTCGTTTAGCTTTTTCATCCGCAGCTTTTTTATCATTTACTGCTTTTGTGATTCCAGCTGCGCCACCTGCTATTCCACCAGCTGCTCCTATTCCTGCAAAAATTATTGGTAATAAAGTTGCTAGTGGCAATATCCCCCCTTGTTTTGCTTTTAATTCTGCTAACTGTTTTCGGTTATCATGAATTCTTTTGCCTGCTAAACCGGCTGCTCCGGCTGCTCCGAGGCCTAAAAGAATTGGTAAAATAGGTAACAACCCACCGTCTTTTTTAGTGTGAGTCTCCAATAAAAATTTTACATCAGAGTCTGTCAGCCTATAATTTCTGCCATGATTCTTAAAGGATATTGGCCTTCCTTCTTGTGCATATTTTGCAGCAAGTTTAAATGTATCGATATCGTAGTCAAGTTTTTTACCTAAACGATCCAATCTTTTTAACATTGTGTGGCTATTTTTATTATCATCTAGATCTAAAGTATCTACAATTTCTCCTATAAAATATAAGCGGTCGTTATCTGTGTCCATTTTTATATTGTTAAAATTTCTTTAATCCTTTTCCGCCTTTAATTGTGGTTAACATTTTATTAAAATCCTGAATATCTTTATTACTTATTGGCGCGCTTTTCGTGGGGGTTTCTGTTGGTTGTGCGGCTTGAGTTGTTTCCTGCGCTAGTTTCAAATCTTTTATTGCTTTTATTTGTGAGAGGGTGTCGTTAAATTCTCTCAATTTCTTTAGTTCTTCTACTGCCCTCGCTGCTTCGATTCCGCCCTTTACAGCGTTTGTTATAGAACCTGCTGCAGAGCCTGCTTGGCCTATAAGACCCATATTGTCTTTAACGAAATTCGCTGCTGTACCAACCACATCAAAAAGCCCCTCACCTCGGTATTCAATTGGGTCTCCTACCTGCAATTCGTTCAGATTTTGCATATGTGTAACGTGTGTCATTTTTTGTTCTATTTTTAGTAACAGAAAAAAGAGACGAAGTGGAAGCACAATAGGTTGGGGTAGAATAATAGAACAGTGGGTGGTATAAGAAAAAGAGACGATTTATAACTTATGAATGAAACTCTCGCTGCCATATATGGTATTATGCCTCCTCTTCATGAATGGGCTAGTATGAAGTTTCATACTACAGAAAAAGACCCTTCGCGCCTGCGGCGCGTGCGAGGGGTTATAGAGATTTGGAAGTGTTAGAAGTGTTGGGGAGTGTTGGGTTGTGTAGTAGTAGGTAAAACGACGCTTACAGATCAGACCTTTTTTAATGGCCGTTTATAAGGTTCCAGAGGGGGGACACGAGGGGGAGTGTTGGGGGTGTTGGGGGTGGGTTATATTGCTTTTTGGTATTAAGGGTGATTAGATGTGTTTATGGGTGATTAGATGTGTTAAGGGTGTTTAGATGTGTTTTTTTATTTACCCCCCGTGTCCCCCCTCTAGACCCTTAAAACTGCTATTTAAAAAGTGCTCTGGGTCTGTAGGCGTCTTTTTACCTACTACTGCGGGCCGTTGCACCTCCACCGACTTCGGTTAGCCAGCAGTTGTGGCTGACATTCCATACGCTGCACTGCTGTGACGTCACTCTGACTTTGAGCCATCGATGGTGGACACTGATCAGGTGGATGACCGTCAAGCAGGGCTCTGCAGCGATTAGCATTTTGCTTGGAATGTAATAATAATAATTGAGTACACCTTGCCCTAACAGGCAGATGTGCAACCGACAGCTCAGCCGCAGCTATTGCGCGGCGAGTCTGAAGGCTGCGTACGGCTGTTTAGTCCAAGGACTGGGGGGTCGCCACACACCCTCAATTACCCCAGCTAATGCTGGCACCCATTTTACAGCTGGGTGAACTGAAGTAATGCAGAGTTAAGTGTCTTGCTCAAGGATACAAATTGTTCCAGTGTGATCGAGAATTGAACCCCCGTTCTTCAAGTTGTGATTCCGATGCTCTAAACACTAGGCTACAAACCCGGACATTTGGAATGTACGATTGACCCAATAATATCTGTCAACTGTCCCAGTTCTTCAGGGATTAAAAAGCAGTTTGAAAATATTTGGAGTTCGAATCTTATGTAGGCAGACAGGGAATCAAATGGTTCGAAATTAGAAAGCTGAATTGCAAACAAAAATGCAATTCAACAATGGAATTTACAGATTCAACAATGGAAACGATTTTCGGAAAAAGCTCACCACTTATTGCTGATATGAAAAAGCGCTCATTGGTCTGCACTGCAACGTGTTCCCTCGCTGGGACTCCAAACCTGCCCTCGCATTCCAACGTGCCGTTCAGCATCGCGGCGCTGACCTGGAATCTGAACTGAGACGCCACGACCACAAAGGCCTGATTTTTGTCATCTTTTGCGACAGCCGTTTTTACCTGGAAGTTGTTTGAAGGTCAACAATGAGCAACAGTAGAGTAGAACTGTCAGGCACACCTGATCTCACAGGAGTGTCCTGTAGAAAGAGAAGTCATGAGTTCATCTCACATTTGTGCGAATTTCATCCAGACGCCACTCAGAGCTGGCAGAACTGATGCTGCAGCTGTGATGCAGTGCTGGGTAAGTCGGAGCTGATGTGACATTCACAGTGACGCTGCTGCCGCTGACCCACACGGGTGACACCGATACTGACAGGTGGGCAGGGCGAACTGAAACATAAGCATGATGAAGTAAATGCAATATCAGCTTCCAGAAAACCCATTCTCATTAAAATTCTCTCACATAAAATCCCAATAGTCTACTCAATGCGCTCAGCAGGTCGGTCTGTCAGAAAGCAGCTGAGTGTCGCATCGTGCATTGTCGAGGTGGCTCTGAGTTCGAACACGGCAGGCTGTGCCTGGCTGGTCAGCTGCCGTGGTGGAGAGTTTTATAAGAAAATTTTGCAAAGCTCCACACAATTCGAAATCTATTTAAAAAGATGAACGCACCTGTCTCAGTTGATGAGTTAACCCGTTGCTATACTTCAATAGACAGCCAAGCGAGCCGTCAAGACAGCTCGAAACTGTGAGGCACGCCAAGTCCCCAGCCTTCATGAGTTGCAAGTTTTTAAGCGGACATTGGGAACTGTTCATCACGGTGAGGTTCAGTGGAGCAACAGGACCTAAAAAATCGTCACGTCCTGTCACACGATTGTTTTAAAAATCAACGCATCAGTTAGAAGTAGGCAGACTGTAAATATTTTAATAAAGACCTGACAGTTTCATGGCACTCCAACTTAGCGGAACATTCGTCCAGCTCCTGACCAGTATGTACCGGACTGTGCTCTGGAGCAGAAAAAAGCACTTGCTTTTTACTTTCAATATATAATCCGATCATGCATAGGTACACTACAGGTTCAAGGCAAACGTTGCTACTTCATTGCAAGCTCTTCCGAGGTGCCTCCACCGGTCGCTGCTGCCGAAGGCCTCCCAGCTGGCGCGGCACGGATCCTCCAGCTGCAGCTCCAGCGGGAGGCTCGAGGCTCCGACCGCTGACACGGGCGAGCCGACCGGAGCTGCTGTGTGCCACTGGCCATCTGCAACACGAGTGCTTGGCTGCTAGCTGGTCTCACACTGTCTCAGAGTGCTAATTAGATGCTAGCTGGTCTCACACTGTCTCAGAGTGCTAATTAGATGCTAGCTGGTCTCACACTGTCTCAGAGTGCTAATTAGATGCTAGCTGGTCTCACACTGTCTCAGAGTGCTAATTAGATGCTAGCTGGTCTCACACTGTCTCAGAGTGCTAATTAAATGCTAGCTGGTCTCACACTGTCTCAGAGTGCTAATTGGATGCTAGCTGGTCTCACACTGTCTCAGAGTGCTAATTAGATGCTAGCTGGTCTCACATTGTCTCACACTCTGTGTCCCAGACTCCCTCTGCCTCATCATGCATCATGAGAATGAGTCGGTCAGCGTCACTCACCCCAGTCTCGTACGCTCACCGCCTCCAGCATCATCGGCTGCCTCAGCTGCATCACAAGCCACCGAGGCCCGGACCGCACAGCAGCAGAGGTTTGTCTCTGACTGCCGACTCTCCCACCAACAGCAGTGCGCACCGCTGGGTTGCCAGGTGCGCAGAACGTCAGCCCTGCTCAGCTGCACTGTCACTGAAATATTCATCCCCAAAGATTCGCTTAGTTTTACTCGGATGAGGCATGAAGAAAAGTCTCAAAAGGCAGTGAGTAACTCGACTGACCCTTGTGACTTGCATCAGTGCAGACCAGAGCATTGCATGCAAGTTTTGAGCTCAGCAACAGCAGCAGAATGAATTCAAGATCGTTATTCATCTGGTATTCGTTTTCGCTTCTTGTTGAGCAAATTGGCTTGTTGGATTATGTTTTTCAGCTGTTAATATTTTGTAGTTGTAGAAGTTTTTCGAGCCTTAAATTTACCTGGAGCTAGCGAAGTTCAGTGTTTCTTGTTTTAACAGATGCTTCTGTTTGTGACACAGATTGGCACAGAGTGTTAAACAACCATTCATCCGGAAGCAGCATCGAGGCAGGAGAGACGAAACTGAATCTCTGGTTGTACGCTTTGACGAGAGACGCCACATTTCTGTTGTGGTCTTAAATTTGATTAAAATCGCCGTTGCGCTGTCCGACAGTATTGGAGCCAATTGCAGGTGCGTCAGAGAAGGTTTTTATTTGAGAATACGGTCTTCCAAGTTCTTCAGGGACCACTATAATGTAGTAATCTAAGTTCAGATTCCGCAGAAACGAGTTAAGCGCTTAAATTACCTAAACCTAACGCTGCTGTACAATCAAGCTTGATGGCATCTTGAATTTAAAAAAATTCTACTATACGACTTTGAGGTTGTCTCTGAACCAATTTACGTTCAAAAAGATGAAAATTACATACGCATTTTCTATTGTGGTATATTGAAAGCTTTAGACGATACTAGAATACGAGTAGATGGATGTTATCTGCAATGCAGTGCACAACCGAGTTGAAAAAACTCGAAAAATTTCAGTTGCTATGATCGAGTCTTCAGATAACAGTTGATACTACGTACAACTATATGTATGTAATTAATAATTAATAATGATAATATTGATTACACCTGCCCGAATGGCCAGATGTGCAACCGACAGCTCAGCCGCAGCTATTGCGTTGCGCATCTGAAGGCTGCGTACGGCTGTTCAGTCCAAGGACTGGGTGGGGGTCGCCACACCCACCCTTAATCACCCAGCTAATGCTGGCACCCATTTTAAAGCTGGGTGAACTAAAGCAATATAGAGTTAAGTGTCTTTTTCAAGAACACCAGTTGTTCTAGTATAATCGGGAATCGAACCCCCGACCTTGCAGTCGTGAGTCTGAAACTCTAATCACTAGGCTACACCCCTAGGCTAACACTATAGCTGCAGAACATGAAACCAATCATATTAATGTTCTATGGGCCTGTGTGATGTTTTCTGGCATCTCAAATTTCCGGAATCAAAATTTTATGTCATAATTTCCTCTTAGCCTTCGACGACGTGGGGACCCTTGGACCGACGGAAGTTGAACTAAATGGATGAATTTCAGATCTTGCTAGGCAATTTGACAAGTTAGCCATAATACTGACAGTAGCTGAGGCCGTTCAGAGCTGGGCAGACTCTTTAATATGAAATATTGAGGAGATAATTATTCAGTACCGGGTCTCTCTAGCAAATCGCTAACAGTGAGGTTGGCTTAAAAACTGAAATAAACAGCGAAATGATGCGAAACTTAAAAAAAACGTATGGATGAGTAGCGAAATCAATCAGTAAGCACAAAGCTGGTTTTGAACTGGAATTCACGAGACACTGGAGACAATTAAAGAGTAGAGAACTCTGCAAAGTCACTTTTACTAAAGCTTCAAATGGTACTACTCAACTGCATAAAGGTACAATATTTTCTAGAAATTTACAATCCAGAATTCTGGCGCAACCTAGCTGTTACAAACCATAAACTGGTCTGCGAAACAATGAGAACTGCGAGTCCAAAGATCCCCTCCCATACTAGAATAAGACCTGCCCAAAGTGCCATGTGGTGGGAGAAAGGGAAGTTCACTCCTTGTTTCTTAAGTGCAGTTGGTGCTTATATAGTGCCTCCCCGTGATAAGTTTGAACTGAAAATCTGTGATACAGTTTCGAATTTAAAAAACTTGCTACAGAGGATAATTTTTTTACCTAATGACTCTATAGAGCCCCCGGGTCACATGTGGCCTGCGAAGTCTCTCTATTCAGAAATCAGGGTCCTTTGAAACTTTAAATAGCAATCCAGTCCGCACAAGGCTTTTGTCTCTTCTCAGCTCCCTTCTCTCGTCTCTTCTCTCCTCTACTCTCTCTCCTCTCTTCTCTTTTCTATCTCCTCTCCTGAAGCGTCATAACTGTACCGAAAAGAATCTCGAATACTTTTTTGCACATAAAATTTTATTTTAAGTTTAGAATTGCGTCAAAGAACATTATACACAAGCTTTTTTCTAATTTCTTATTTTGCTGTGTTTGTTATAGTTTGTCTCAAATAATATCGTAAAAAATTATAACTCAGGAAACTGGGTGTGCGCATTTGATTATGAGGAAATTAATAATACAAAATATTTAACAACAAAAGCGATGAAGCGATCTGTACTTTGTTTGATTTGAAATCTGGAATCAGAATATTTACTGAACACAGTTCCGTTTGCAGTGCATTCCATTCAATGGTTCCTACAGAATGTGCTCAAGAGTCTCAATCAAACCGACTGGAGTCGTGGGCGCGTCGACAATGTTTTTCTGAGAACTGCCGTGGGTACCGCGGCAGCGGGTGCACCGGCCTGTAGACACACAAAGACACTTCTTCGTAGACTGGGTCGGTCTCTTGACTGCTGGTTGGCTCGTTTTCATTGCCGCGGCTGCTGCTTTCTGCAGGTGGTGGACCGCCTCTGCTCACTGACTGCGAGGAACTGAACTGATGATGATTGGGCTGTGGTGCCGGTCGCTGAGGGTGGAAACAATTGATAAATGTTATTCAGAGTCGTTTCTTTCGAAGTATTTTAAGGTGATACTTTAGTAGGCCTTAAAGACGAGAATGTTAAGAGATTACTTTGAGCATACCAAGTCATTTGTTGTCTTTTTAGCAGTTCAGCCTGCTCATGATTCTGCATGGGGCTATGGAATACAGGGGTAGTTCTAGTTGCAGGCAGGGACCTGTGTGCACCCTGGTGCACTTTAGGCGACATTGTCACACAACCGGCGAGAGGCATTGCTGCCCATTGCGCCGACTCCCCTGAGCTGCAGGCACACAAACGCACGGATACGTACGCAGTCAAACGCACAGGCACACACTCACACAGGAATGCACAGCGGCCCTAACTTTATCTATCGTTAGACATGTACACTTCACTGTGCCTTGGGGATTGACCCTCAGGGTCATTAATTGCATGAGCAGAGCCAAGCCGAGATTCCAATTTAGCCCCAAATTAGTGACTGCACTTGGAATCGAGCCTGGACCAATGTTGGAACATCAGAGCGCCGCACTAGACCAAAGGTTTTATTCATCCATGATTGACCAATGGGCTACGGCTTCATAGAATACTCGTACAGGCCATAGCACGCTTGAGTGAAAGCGATCGCAATTCATTTCACAAACTCAACAGAATATCTCTTCTGTATTACTATTTAGAATGGGAATTAAACTTTTAACGAAACAAAAGTGGATCTAGCTCTGAAAAGCTGGTATTAGATGCATCGGAATTCACTGCTGAATTTTACAGTCACATGGACTTAGGTATATCGCGGTTCAGGCTGAGAGAAGTTCAAATTAGAACTGTGCTTCTGTGCACACCTGAATTCTGATCAGATAAGCAGCGCTATTTACCAGGCAATCTGTGTCCAGGCTATTCTAAGAAAGAGCTTCACTTTCAGGCAAAAGCCAGTAGCAAAAGTGCTTGAGCGAATAGCCAAGACAACCCATGGTAGCTAGAATTTTCTTTTAGTTTAAAGCTATTCTTCATCAAAACACCAGTATTTGACACTTACATGCGTGCCCTAATGTACAAACTAAATCTGTGGCTAGCCCTACCTGTGCCTGCGGCGAGGTGGCCGCACTCGAGAGGAGGGTACGTCGTCCTGGGAATGTCGAACTTCTACTTGAAGTCGAGTTTGGCTTTGCTGATTTAGCGCGGCGAATTCTTCGAATAATCATGCAGCTCAGGATGAGGCCGAGGGCAGATAAAATCAGCAAAATTATGCAACTCAGTCCCCACTGATAGTAGAAAGCTGAAGAAAGTGGGGTTAGTAAGTGGCAGAGTTAGTTACACATCGAACCCTTAGGCTCGCAAGAGTTACACAATGCAATTCCTGACAATTTTACGATTAAGGATAGTTGTTTAAGATGTCAGTGGACTGGCCAGTTTAGATGGCCTACTCGCTACCCAAGTGCTACCAAAAGTCGCACAAATGACGATAAACAGAATACTAACGAATACAAGCTGTATAAGCTCGTTAATAATATAAACGCAGCAACGTGCAGTGTAGATTAAAGTGGTAAAAAAACCTTTAAATCTTGACTCACTGTCATCATCGCTTGCTAACTCAGTTTCCACATCCGGGTACGTCACTCCCGACTGATTAACGCTGCATCTCACTAGCCAGTCTGTTTTCTGCTCTTGTTTCATAATATTCAACCTGTGAGTGCTGCTGAAGCCGTCTTGCTGCAATAGAAGAGATCAGATATTGTTGCAGTAAATTCTGAATAATAAGAATTATTACAATAGCAAAAATCGTACAGATAGCTTAATTAGACGCTGTGTGATATCTTCTTTGGGCTTGACAAGCCAGCAGCTGTGCTGAACATTCCAAATGCTGCATCTCAGTGACGTCACTTGTACAACCTGATACGAGTACTGGATGTTGTCTACACGAATGGCAGTTCTGCAAGGCTCTGAAATGAGGAGATCTTTATGGCTCTTCCAATCGGGCGTATAGGAGATTCTCTAATGCAAGCACTTACCGCTGATGCTTGAAATAACGATATCCTTCTTGACTTCTTGACTTGTACTTTTATGGTTGCTACTGCATCTCACGGTGCCATTCAGCATGGCTGACGTGACTGTGACTACAAATTCAGACTTCACTTCAGTTAGCGACATGTTGATGCTGTTCCTGACGTAAACTTGTCTCATCTGAAAGTTTAAATACATTATATATCATGGAAAACTATAGACGAATCAGCAACGCATTAGCGAGTTCAACAGTAATGTAATACTATACTAACCTTGCTAGAATACTCAGTCAGTTCCCAGGTGCTGCTGCCAGAGATAATTTGGCACCTGTGCTGCTGAGGAGGATAAGCCGGGCTTGAGACAAAGTGCACCTTGGCTCTGCGACCAATCACCCACACGGTTGATAACGACAGTTCAACACTTGGTGTGACTGAAAAGTGCATGTTTCGCTTTGTAATCTTCAAAGCGGACTTATAATACATTTTTTAACTCAGGCAGACACTTCTTTCTCACCAACGATTCCAATGGTCTGCTCGATTCGAATCCCTGGGCGATCAGACAGAAGACAAATGAGCAGTGCTCCGTGCAGCCAGAAATTCGTATTCAGCTTGCTGCTTTTGGCTTCGTAGCTGAAAAAGCGAATTTTGTATGAAGTCAGTGCAAGAAGAAGTATTGATAGCTCGCTATAAAGAAGAGTTGAGCAGACCAGTCTCGGCTCCAGAGTTGCGCCATTGCTTAGGTTAAAGAAGCATCGAATCGATCCGCTGGTACATCTTGAAACAGAGAAGCAGGCTTCAACTCCATCGTGCAAGGCGGACAGGTCTCTCAGAGGGCAAAAACGGTTGTCAGTTACCGTGAGGCTCAGCGGTAGAAAGCGCCCTACAAGAAAAAATGCACCTGCTTCTAAAGCACTTAATTCACAATAAGCTATGATTTAGTGATTGCTTCAAAATTTCAAAATTTCTCAGAGACCTGTTAATGAGACGGCCCTCCAGCTCAGTCCAGCAGTTCTCAAGCTACTTAGCACAAGGAAACGAACTACGGGCTGAAGTGTAAAATGGATGGATTTATTAATTGCATTATTAGGCTAAGATAGTTTAAATGAAGCAGCTTACTTGATCTACTCCGTTCACCCCAATCTGCCTCCAGCGGTCGCTGCTGCCGAAGGCCTCCCAGCTGGCGCGGCACGGATCCTCCAGCTGCAGCTCCAGCGGGAGGCTCGAGGCTCCGACCGCTGACTCGGGCGAGCCGACCGGAGCTGCTGCGAGCCACTGGCCATCTGCAACACGAGTGCTTGGCTGCTAGCTGGTCTCACACTGTCTCAGAGTGCTTGGCTGCTAGCTGGTCTCCCACTGTCTCAGAGTGCTAATTAGATGCTAGCTGGTCTCACACTGTCTCAGAGTGCTAATTAGATGCTAGCTGGTCTCACACTGTCTCAGAGTGCTAATTAGATGCTAGCTGGTCTGACACTGTCTCAGAGAGCTAATTAGATGCTAGCTGGTCTCACACTGTCTCACACTGTGTGTTCCAGACTCCCTCTGCCTCATCATGCATCATGAGAATGAGTCGGTCAGCGTCACTCACCCCAGTCTCGTACGCTCACCGCCTCCAGCATCATCGGCTGCCTCAGCTGCATCACAAGCCACCGAGGCCCGGACCGCACAGCAGCAGGGAATCGGTTTGTCTCTGACTGCCGACTCTCCCACCAACGGCAGTTCGCACCGCTGGGTTGCCAGGTGCGCAGAACGTCAGCCCTGCTCAGCTGCACTGTCACTGGAAAATGTAGTAGACACTGCTTACTTTCAGTCTTCCTGTTAGCTGGAGTTGATATGCATTTCAATTTCGCTTGCCTCACCGGCTTGGCGCGTGGAGGAGCAGTCTGAGTTGCCGGCGGTGAATTTCGTGTTGCAGAGCAGCAGCCACAGCAAAATTTTGTAAAAATCCTTCATTTAAAGTAGAATATTCAGGTAAAGAAAACTTTAACCGATGTTGCTTTTCTGACAGATATTTTATGCTGTGTGCGATGGATGCAGCCTCGAGACTTGAAGATTTAATGACTGCCTGCTTTGTTTACATCAAATGCCGCTCTCTGGCGATTGCCTTGAACTGCTGCTACAGTTAATGTCCATGAAAAATGGACTGTTTTAACTAAGGCTATTTTTAAGTACTCAAGTGAATATTTAAATCCTTACATTTGACTTCAATCAGTTGGGCTTATTTAAAACTCTGTAACTCCTGTATTTTGTAATATCCAAAGCAACTGACACAGCAGTCAAGATATTTTTCTTCAATTTGTTTTACTTCAAGCCAAGCATGTTCGCGATAGTAGTAAACTGTCGCGTGAGGACGAAATTACAGTTGCAATATATGGTTTCTCTCAGTGCTTCGAATACTTTACAAGCTAATAAAGAAAAGTGAACTCGCTTACACTGTAAAGGTGAAGTGAAGTTGTGTGTTCGGTGAAAAAAAGGATTGATAAACACCAACTGCCTCGTGATAAACGGCAAATGATTGGCACTAAAATTAAAAATCAATACTTTATAAACATAATCATTTTAGATTTAATACTAGCTATTCACGTAACGAGCAATTAAACAAATCATGGCTGACCACATTGTATTGTATCGCCTTTTCTACTTATCTTAGTCTTTAGTGCCTTAACGTTGATAATTGAGAATAATTACCCTCGCAGCATGCAACTATGCAGAGGCGGTATCGCAATGTAGAGGCGGCATAAATGCGAGTAAGCGTGTGACTAACAGTAGAATAAAAACGATTATTATTGCCGCAATGTCCGGTATGACAAGGGCAGCCTTGCTGGCTAAAGGTTGATTCTCAGACACTATCGTATCTGCATTGAGCTCGAAAGTTG
>NIVC01001776.1:213989-381489 GCA_002269645.1 Macrostomum lignano | reverse complement strand
AGTGTCTTTCTGTCTGTCTGTCTGTCTGTCTGTCTGTCTGTATCTTTCCGAGAACAAACTTGATGAAATTCGCACTACTCACTGCAATGCCGATACCAGTAGACCGACCAACAGAAAATGGAATTCGAAGTTCTGCAAATGGGCGATTCAAACAACTCAACTGAATGTGCTGAGCTACACAGATAGAATTACTGCTCTCTGCAGTTTTGCAAGAGACCCCTTAACTTAGCTTGATGGTAATTCAACGATCTACGAGTAATTACCAAGATCAGAAGATATGGTCTTTGCACGTCATATAGAAGTCTTGTGGATATATAGTCTCTCTAATTCCATATTTACAATACAGACATCGATTATGCAGTAAGAAACTGTGAACAGGTAAGCTATGCACTACTTGTACTCGAAGTTAAAACTATTTAGCTGTCGCATTGGCCATGATTTATTTTCCAGATGAAGCAGATGTTGTCTAGAGCGGATTTTGAGATCCCTAGTGATTCAACTGACTAAATCATTGGCATTTGCTTGTACATCTTTACATAATCGTACTTCGAGGATTGGGCGCACCAGAAGTACCTTTTCTAAGAATAATTGGAACATTTCCTGCAGCTCAGCACACATTGAATGAGTACAAATAACTGAAACTAACAAATTAAGAACTAAAACGCACTCTCGAGATGATGGAGTCTGGGCGATTTCCTAGTGAGACCCGGTACTGAATTCTTGTTTGGATATTGTATGCTCAGCAACATCGAAAAGTCGCCATCACAGAAGACTCCGTCTGTGGTCGCCACTTTTGAGAGTGCAGGTAAGTCTCTCAATCTTTGCGAGTGACGCAACTCAGCTACACCGCGGCAGACTTGAGTTGAGGAATAAGGTGGGGGGAGCGGTGTGCGAGGGTTGGACGGATTAAAGCTGCCCCGATCAGTTTTCTCGTATCTTTTATTTCAGAACAGTCCAAGAGAAATTGCTCACTGGCGCATAGAGTGGCGACTTTTCAGTGTTGCTGCTGAGTATATAATAAAGGCACTCTGCCTAGCTCTGAGCGGGCTCCATTGCTGCCAGTGCTGTCAGACTATCTAACTATATTCCAAATTAGCAATTAGCGCCCCACCTTGGGGAGCCAACAAAGAGTTAAAATTTTTTTACTTAACAACATGTGCTCAAATTCCTGCTCAAATTCCTGCTCAAATTTCTGCTCAATTTCCTGGTCAAATCCACCGATTACCATAAACGCGGTGTTTATAGTATCAGTGGTCAAATCAGCTTTTGACCTCAGCCTTCACATCTCAGAAATTCAGCCATAAATTCAGCCATAAGCCTTGACATCTCAGCAAGTCCCTAAAGTCTCAATCGCAATCTCAGATCTCAAATCTCAAACAAACAATTAACAACGCTTTTACAGTCACTGCTCGTATTAATAAGAATCCAAGCATGAGTACGTTCACAACGATCAGTGACTAATAAATCAAGCAGAAACCACAAAATATTACTGAAAGCACTGAACAAGACACAAACTTTACCAAAATGCACTCAACTGAGAGCATCATTCATCAATCAGTTCTAAATGAGTGGCGAAAGACAGCAGACATATTGGCTGACACATGCGAAATCAGAGAATAAAGGGAATTATTAAGGTATTTCGATAGTTTTAAATTACGTAAGATACTCAAATCTTTCAAGTTGTGAGTGCCTACCAACTTACCATAATGGCAGCTGGACTTGATTATGAGCTCGAAAATAAATATTCACTCGTGATACTATGGAGTTGAATACATCATTATGGACTTTTTATGGATTTTTAATAACCTTCAGGCTCATATGAGCTTCAAATCACCTGACCATGTTATGAGTAGTTCGTACTTTATGCAAAAATTTGTACATTGGGCATGAATTTTCTTCGTGAAATAGTGCAGTGCAATTTTTACAGTTTTACAGTTTTATCTGTTTTTTCAAACTGGAAAACAAGTCAGCTGTATTTTAAGACTCGACAGTCCAATATAATTGATAAAATTAAATTGACAAACGCAAAAGGTAAAAATCTTAAAAAACTGCAAAATCATAAAAAAAACACTGCTGCTTTAAGCCTGTGTATTCAGCGCAAGAACGACAGGACTGCATGACACAGTGGTATCATTTCAAGGGGGCCGTAGCCCACTGGCTTAGCGCGGGCGCTCTGATGTGCCAACGGCCCAGTCTCGATTCCAAGTGCAGACATGTACATTAATAATTGTCGCTAAAATGGAATTTCGGCTTGGCTCTGCTCCAGCCATTAACACCCTTGAGGGCAACCCCCAAGGCGCAGTGAAGTGTACATGCCTAACGATAAATAAAGTCAGGGGCCGCTGTACACTCCCGTGTGAGAGTGTGCCTGTTCGTTTGACTGTGTACGTATCCGCGCGCTTGTGTGCCTGCAGCTCAGTGGAGTCGGCGGAATGGGCAGCAATGCCTCTCGCCGGTTGTGTGACAATGACGCTTCAAGTGCGCCACCAGGGTGCACACAGCCCCTGTTTCTAATAAAAAATGGTACAATTCTAACGTAAAAAAATTGAAACCAGACGCAAAACTAACTCTAATCATCTCAAACATTAATCCTATGTTTCATCAAAATATTCATAATTCATAATGTCGTACTCTTAACGCCGGCTCATTAAAACTCCACAGAGAGATTTCTGGTGCAGATATAAGCCGATCTGTTCCAAGCAGAAATCCAGGCGAATGAATTCTAGTCGAGGCTTATTGGAAGCACCGTGTTCTCCGAGAACTCAAAATATTGAGACACGTTGAGGCTTGTTGTTGCACTGCTCATGTAAAACATTCGCATGTATAATTCTGCACTGCGTTACTGAACCAGACAAACAAACAAACAAAAAGGACATGCAACTGCCGCTACCGATCGAAGCTATTGAAGTTTCTGCTGTCATCATAGACGAAAACTACACTGGCATAATCAGAGCTACCTGCTACTGACAGAGGGTAACAGACAAAATGTTCAACGCGCACCTTCAGCTGAAATTATTAAATAAGCTTTCAGTCTCGAATTTGGAGTTTGTGCACCTTGGATTTTGCGATAGAATCTGTCTCCTTTCTTGATCAACTTTTCTTAGCTTTTTTATTTGTCTGGAAAGAAAATGTTCCGCAATAATTTATTTTATTGTATTTACTTTTTATCATAACTTAATGCTACTGTTAAAATAATCATTTTAAAGAGCAGAAAAGTACTCGATTTCACTAAAGACTCATAAAAATAATTTTGTCCCCGTTCGCCGGCTACAAACTCTGCTAACCCGTCGAACTATAAAATTGACAAAGTAGAGATTTTTAGACTGTAGTTTTTGAGTTGGAAACGATTAAAAAAATAGCCATCTCTCAGCTCTGCTGCCTCGGCTCAAAACTGCTGACCAGCTGCTGCTGATGCTGAGACCTCCTCGACGGAGTCAGCACCAAGTAGACACTGGGTATGTTGTTGGACTCTCCGGCCTCGCTGTGGCTCCTGCTGCCCTGAGCTGTCGCATTCGTGGACGGGTAGTCGTACGCGCTGCTGCCGGCGCCCGCGGAGGCCGCGGCTGCCAGCGGCTGCATCCGAAGTTCGCCGCCGCCTCTGCGCTGAGCAGCCAGTCCGGCTAATCGGGACCGGGACACTCTCTGCAAGGTGAACAGCTGACTGACTGACTGACTGACTGACTGACTGACTGACTGACTGACTGACTGACTGACTGACTGACTGACTGACTGACTGACTGACTGACTGACTGACTGACTGACTGACTGACTGACTGACTGACTGACTGACTGACTGACTGACTGACTGAGTGACTGACTGACTGACTGACTAACTGACTGACTGACTGACTGACTGACTGACTGACTGACTGACTGACTGACTGACTGACTGAGTGACTGACTGACTTACTTACTTAGTTACTTACTAAAAGCTATCCATAAAAGGTATTATTTACCCAGGCAATCACAGCTGAGGCAATGCCCACCATCACAATTACGGCTATCACCGAAGCGGACGCAACGAGCAGGTGCGACAGTGGAAAGGCGTACACGGTTGAGAATGGACCTGCAGCAATAATTTTACCAGCTAGTGTGTTTCTTGAAGGTTGATTAGCTCCGATGTTCTCAATAGACATGTTAGAACAGTGAGTCTGGCTCAAGCCCCATACCCTTTGACTCAACAGCCTTCACTGATTGAGTGCTTGGCAGATCCGTAGTGCCAATCGATTCAGCTACGTAAATTTGTTTCGAGCTGTGACTCTGAAATATCAGGTTGCCATTCGTTGACACCTGATGGGCAGTGCAGTAGATAGTGATGTTCGATGCAGCGAGATGCTGCCTTCTGTATAAAACATTCATTGGACCTCCATCGCCATCAAAACTCCACGTGTTGGCATCGCTTTGCTTGTGCAGAGTCGCTTGCTGGTGACAGGAAGAAAATAAGTCGTTCGAATTTTTGCGAATAATTTCAAGCAGAAAAACCAACAACAAATATGAAAGCTACTGCTCACAATAGAGCTCGAAATTAAGCATTTCACGGATGTCACCGGAGGCCGAGCGTCGGAGGCAGCCACAGCCAGGTGCAGTCGCGAGCTCTCAATGCTGCCATTTACCTGAATGCTTGCCGGGTCTGCAGTGAAATTGAAAATCGCATTCAAGCAAAGCGTTCACATTTGACTCGCTTCATGCACTGTTCGGCACTCACAGAAAATTGGCGGTCGCAGCTGCTCCAGACTCTCAGCCTCATCATACACCACACCTGACTGGTTGACGCTGCAGCGAACGGACCAGTTCTGGTGAGCCATCGACCTGCTCACCTGCAGCTGGTGAGCGCTGCTGAAGCTGCTCTGCTGCAATGCGAATGAGGGTGCAGATGGGGACAGGTGAGGCTCTGCACTTCTCTGAGCACTTTGGCCAATCTCAGTGCAAGCGTACTTCAACTCTGTGGAGCGGCACGGGTGAAGCGCCATCAGCCTGCAGCAGCCGGCAGCTGTGGCTCACGTTCCAGATGCTGCAGGCGCTGGAGGTCACTGCGATGTGGCGGGTTTGGTTCACCTGCCAGTACGGACTCGAGCCCAGGTCTACGGCCGTCTGGCACGGCTCTGCAGTGCGAGTGAGTGGCTGGGTGAGGGGTGGCTGGGTGAGGGGTGGCTGGGTGAGGGGTTGCTGGGTGAGGGGTGGCTGGGTGAGTGGTGGCTGGGTGAGGGGTGGCTGGGTGAGGGGTGGCTGGGTGAGGGGTGGCTGGGTGAGTGGTGGCTGGGTGAGGGGTGGCTGGGTGAGGGGTTGCTGGGTGAGGGGTTGCTGGGTGAGGGGTTGCTGGGTGAGGGGTGGCTGGGTGAGGGGTGGCTGGGTGAGGGGTGGCTGGGTGAGGGTTGGCGGGGTGAGGGGTGGCTGGGTTAGGGAAGGCTGGGTGAGGGGTGGCTGGGTGAGGGGTGGCTGGGTGAGGGGTGGCTGGGTGAGGGGTGGCTGGGTGGCTCATATCTATAAAATATGTAAATCAAATTTTTTTCAATTTCTCACCGCTTATCAACGTTATATTGTGATTTAATTTTATCTTCACAGTACTCGTAACACGATCTTCGCCTCCAGTCAGATTCACCCAGCACAGAATTTGGCTTCCGACCATTGAGAGCGATGCGTAAAATCTGAACTTTGAGCGAACTGATAGCAGAACCCTGTTTTCATTGTCCTTCACTACAGACCGGCTCTGGAAGTTGAACAATATACAAGATACTCGTATACGTGTAAACTAAGTGGCACCCAAAGTTTAAGTGTCTGTGTGAGGATAGGTTGCGGGCAAAGTGTTTGGGATGACAAGTGACTGGAAAATTGGGTGGATCACGTGGAGGTCAGATTTTCAACCCCAAATTGTGATCTGTTAGCGGTCCTGCTCACCCAAACTCGCCCACTCAAAGACAGTGCACCTGTCCTCACCTGACTCTCAACTTTCGAAGGCTGCTCCGTCACCGCCCTGATCGAACACTGAATCCTGGGCTCCGGAAAGAATCGCTGCGCTTCGGCTTCTAAGAAAATCTTCCTGCCCGAGACCCACACCGGAGAGACCGATAGAGTGAAGCTTCCGTCATGAACTACAATTAAAAGTGCATACAAATGGATTTATAGGTGTAAAACTGTACAGAGCCCTGAATGACAGCTGCACCCGCAAATCCAGCAAGACTTGCATGTCACAGCGATTTCCCTCTCAATCTGCAGAGCCGCTGGGTCCCCGCCCTGCTTGCAGGTCAGAGTCCGCGGAACTTCCTTATCCTCCACAAGGTACTCAAAATGGGTGACTCGAGTCCGACCAGCGCCCGGTCCTGAGCTCAGCTGAAATTAACAGAAAATATCCTGAGCTCTCAGACTCAAAGTGGAAAATCTGTCAGTCAAGGCCGGCCAGTCGCTCACCAACTCAGCCTCCCGCCTGCTGCCATCCGCGAGTCGAACTGAGCAGTTCGGAGTCTTGGAGCCGCAGCTGCTCACTGAGAAGCCAATGCGATCTCCGTTTCTCAATGTGAGGGGCTCGCAGTTCAGGCAGAATGGGTTTCTGGTCTCCTTCAGCTGCATTGGGGCCGTGCGGCCTGAGGGTGCGGTGCTGCGAATAAATTTTACTGCGGATGAAGCGCCATCAGCCTGCTGCACTGAGCAGCGAACAGCGGTTTCGCGGCGCTGCGAAACGAACTCAATAACCTGCGAATCAAAGCACTAAATTGAAAGACCTCACCATGCAGAAGGAGACCGCTCCATTGGAGAGGCTGCCGGCACATGTAGCCGCTAAACAGAAAGAAGGCCGCTGGCTGCTAGTGAGAGGGGTGCTCAGAATGTCAGAGTTCCTCACAATGTGGAAGACAGTGTGCAGCATACGCTCGTACAAACAGCAAATTTTCCCTTTCACTCACCACGGCGGTGCCACTGGAGCCATCATGACTCCGCAAGCGGCCGATGCAGAAGGCATCCTTGCTGGCGCTGCACGGATCCTCCACAGCTGGCTGACGCAGCTGGTCTCACACTGTCTCAGAGTGCTTGAATGCTACAGTAGCTGGTCTCACACTGTCTCAAAGTGCTTGAATGCTACAGTAGCTGGTCTCAAACTGTCACAGAGTGCTAATTAGATGCTAGCTGGTCTCACACTGTCTCACATTCTGTGTCCCAGACTCCCTCTGCCTCATCATGCATCATGAGAATGAGTCGGTCAGCGTCACTCACTCGAGTCTCGCACGCTAACCGCCTCCAGCATTATCGGCTGCCTCAGCTGCATCACAAGCCACCGAGGCCCGGACCGCACAGCAGCAGGGAATCGGTTTGTCTCTGACTGCCGACTCTCCCACCAACGGCAGTGCGCACCGCTGGGTTGCCAGGTGCGCAGAACGTCTGCCCTGCTCAGCTGCACTGTCACTGGAAAGTTTATCGCAAAATATTTGCAGCCTTGCATTGCTGGTCTTTGAGCTGCCCCTAAAAGCAGCTGACTCACCCGTGCGATTTACAGCGGAGCAGTCCAGTGATGCAGCAACTCGCATGCTCAGCAGCAGAGGCAGCAGTTGCCAAAGCGTACTTTTCATAGTATTTTTAATACGCTAGTATGATTACCTTTTTGCTTCTTGCTTGCTAGCTCGTATTTGAAAATTTAAAACTGCAGGTCTTTGGTATTTAATTTTATATTAAAGGTCCTAAATATAGCTTGAAGAAGTTCGGCAGCTGCAGAACTTCAGCCCCATCATATCAGACCGCATCCAGAACTGCAGTAGCAGTCAATCTATTCCTTCTGTCTGTGTGGTTTCCATGCAAGTTTTGGCATGCTTATGGTTTGTTACCACTAAACTATAGGAACTCTACTCTTGGATGGTGGCTGTCATGTGACCCGATAAACAACACAGAAGAGCCTGCGTTTGCCCAGATGCTGCTTCCAGTTAGAAAGGACAGATTTTAACAAATTAAAAAAATTATATAATTTAGAGTGTCCTGTGAAAGCATGTTGCGGTATATTGTGCATTGCGGTATCCAACATGAAGGTATTAACTCTGAAACACAAATAAAAGTAATTCAAATTAAAATAGTCAAGTGAAAGCTAAATATAAACTTATAGTTGATTGCAGTTGCTGTTGGTACGGTTTTGAATTCGTTTTCATCTAGCTACACACGAGAGTTTAGCAATTCACATGTAATGTACTTCGGGTGTGTCATAAGTAATGCCACTGATGTGAAAACAGACGAACTTGCAATCACAGATAAACAAAACTGTATCACTCAGCAACACAGAGTCCCCCATTCTCAATCGCCCTCTGGCAGTAGTGCTCACACAGCTTCTCCACCTCAGCCAGGTTTCATCCTCAACAACCAGGCAGTTTAGGATGTCATTCAAGCCCCGGCTGCTGAACACCTTGCGCATCTGCTTGGGGCAGTTCACAAGAAGCTGCGGCTGGTCCGCAGTGAGGTCGCGGGGCACCCAGACTGAGCAGACATTGCGGTGATGGAGATCCTCTGTCAGGATGCGATGGACTGTCTCGAAATCAATCTCCAAGCAGTCCGCTAGCTCACTGACAGACTGCCGTGGGTCTTCCTTGACCAGATCGCTGATGACATCGATGTTCTCTGTTGTCCTAGTTGAGCATGCATGGTCGGCCAAATCTGGGGGCATCTCCCAATTCAAACCCATGACTACTGAAGTCCTGGAACCATCTGTAGATTATAAAATTCGACTTGAGCTGTCTGGCACTGGGATCCGGAGATCGTCCTCTACTTCAGCAGCAGATTTTCCAAGCTCAAAGCGAACGAAAGTGTAGAACTGGATGTGCGTCTTGTCGTGATTCATGGTGATTTGTGTTCGCCGAATAGACGAATTTTCAACGCGTTGTGCTCATGGAGGAAAGAATAGAATGGAGTGCTCATCTGAGCCAGTTATTTTTGTCTCTCTCGATCTTCACATTTAGCATCCCTTTCCCCTCCCTCATTTCCTCCATATTGGCTCGTGACTGCCATAGACAAAGTCGTTTTCGTCTCGTGTTCGTTTTCGTACCCCTCTGAAAGTAACACCCTGTGAAAGTAACACCCTGTGAAAGTAACACCCTGTGAAAGTAACACCCTGTGAAAGTAACACCCTCTGAAAGTAACACCCTGTGAAAGTAACACCCTGTGAAAGTAACACCCTGTGAAAGTAACACCCTGTGAAAGTAACACCCTCTGAAAGTAACACCCTGTGAAAGTAACACCCTGTGAAAGTAACACCCTCTGAACGCAATATCGCTGTCACGAACCAATAGGAAGGAACGGGGTGAAATGGATGCTAAAAGTAAAGATCGAGGTAGAAAAAAATAACTGGCTCAGATTAGCACTCCATTCTATTCTTTCCTCCATGGTTGCGCTTGCTAAATCTGCTTATCGAATTCTTGCGATAAGTTTTGCAACAAACATCCTATGCACGTTTCAAATGCGCTGGTATTGCTTCACTAACTATACCTTGCAGCTGCACTACCCACAAGTGCATATGCCTGCATACTTTTGACAGACATGCAGTGACATTACTTATGACACACCCGAAGTGCTTCTCGCACTGCTTTAACTTGTAGTTTATGCTACATGTACGATGAGGTGCTGTGTGCATGCAGGAGTTGCACGCGTCAATCAGCTTCAATAACGTGTGTACGTTTAGACGCGGTTATTTAAAACTTCCGCAGTTTGTTGCCATGCATTATTGAAGCATGCATACTGGAATAAGTAACATCTACTGTAGGGGGCCGTAGCCCAGAGGTTCAGCGCGGAGCCCTGATGTACCTGCGGCCGGGGTTCGAGTGCTGCAGTCATTAATTTGGGGCTCAATTGGAATCTCGGTTTGGAAATTTACCGCGCCTTGAGGGCCAACCACCCAAGGCGCAGTGAAGTGTACATGCCTAATGATAAATAAAGTCAGGGCCGCTGTGCACTCCTGTGTGAGTGTGTTCCTGTGCGTATGACAGCGTACGTATCTGCGCGTTTGCGTGTCTGCAGCTCAGGGGAGTCGGCTGAATGGGCAGGCAGCAATGTCTTCGCCGGTTGTGTGACAATGTCGCTTAAAGTGCGCCATGGTTGCACACAGCCCCTATTGAAAAAGTGCTATGATTCCTACGTAATAATATTGAAACCATATCATGCAGTTATTTAATGCTTCATAAAAATATGGTTTATTCCTTATGTACTTGTGACAATATTAACTAACCATTGCTCATTTTCTATGCATATATAGGCTGATCTGTTAGAAGCCAAAATCCAGACGAATGACAGATCAAAGCTTATTAAAGGCAACCCTGAGAGAATTCAAACTGACCATGTACTCCAAGAGATTAAAGTATTGAGACACGTTAAAAAAGCTTTACTTTGCACTTCTCAGTTAAAACATTCACATGTAGAATTCTGCACTGCATTACCGATCCAGGACTGTTAGGATTTTTATGACATAACTGACGATAACTACAGTGGCATCTATCAGGGCTACCTACTACTAACAGATCGAGGGTAACAGCAACTGTACAACACACAAAATTCTATAGATAGATTCGAATACATCGATAGAAGCTTGGCAGCCAGAGCAACGGAGCATTGAAGCAGAGCTCAGAACAAAAAAGTTGATAGGTGAAGCAAAAACTAATTTGACAATTCTCATTTGGCAGCAGTAGATCTGATCTTGACCATACACATAAGAAGCCTTGACCATAGACATAAAAAGCCTTGTGTGATGAATATAATTAAATAAATAGCATGCACGATAAGCAATAGTTTAGGCCCTAGACAGACCTATTTTTGGAGCGTTCAGAGATTTTAAAACTCTTGGCCCTACTTGCCTATCGCCGGTCGGCGAGTTCTACCAATCTTTCTCCAATAGCCGCAGTACGGTATAAGAAAAGGAAGAACACAGGTGAAAACGATCCGAATAGATTTAGAGAGTGATAATCCTAGTAAGAATAGCTAATGAGTAATGGACTCAGACGATTTAATTAAATGACTTCAAGTTGATTACAATCCTTCTTACAAATCCGCAACGCAATTAAATTTCGAGCACTGATAAACGAACAAAAACGGTAATAATAATTAATAGTTAGATAACGCACTGGCGAGCGGATCTCAGCTTAAAGAAGAAGAAACCGAACACGGAACCACGGAGAAATATTCCTAACCACTGGCCTAACCCAGAACCTACTCTCAACGAGAGCTCTGGCGAATTGACTGTTCAGCGGAGCACTGACTAAGTTCTATCAGCGCTGCCCTTCAGTGTGACACTGAGGCCCTCGGGGTCGAGGCCACGTACTTGATCGAATCCGTCAGTCTCTATCTAAACCGCGCTCGATAGCGACGACTTCAGACACTGATGCCGTATCGTTACGCTATAAGACTGAAGCGGTCGGGCAGGGAGTAAAACACGGACCGGGGTGAAGAAATCGAGCGCCTCAAAGCGCGAAACCAAAGGGCAAGTTGGAACAAAACCAAAAGCCAGGGAAAGAAGTGAGATCCGACCGCCAAACACATTTCATTTATAGTCACTGTCAGACCCCTCACAACCCCCCCCCCCTCAAGCCGGGTGGTGGTCGTCTGGCCGGCCGCTCGCTAAGCTGAATTGCACTGTGCCCGCGGCGCCGGGTAGACTTGGATTTTGTTGCGTGCCAGGGTCCAGGCCACAGATACTATAAACACTAGATAGGCCACTCCAGTTAATTTTCACAACACAACAGTTTACTCTACTTTCTGCTTAGTAGTAGTAAAAACATTTTAGCGTTATTTATATTTTTAAAGAATAAAAAAACAAAATGAATGCAATGCAGCAGTTGTATTGATTTTTTTGCAAAAAGAAACTTATAATTATACTTTCTACAATTCAAAGCAACATTGTGAATGCTTTAGATTGCATTGAAGGCTATATTATTGCAGTCAACTATTGTATATTTAGCAAATACGAGCTATATCATATACTCCATATTCGTGTAGCAAAATAGAAAGATTTCTCATCTTAATCAGCTCATCTGTTTGTGAAACTTTCGCAGCGTGCTGTCGAAGCACAGGGTCGCCAGTCGCCTTTGTTCAGAGGCAGCATTCAGCACGGCCCAACAGATGAAAAAAACTGGCGAATGTGCCTCTTCAAGGTCAATGGGATGTATCCGATGGAGAGCCAATCCTCAGTGGTTTCGTAACAGGCAGCCAATAAGCAGCAGTACTTTTGTGGTGCAGCTGCAATGAGCTGCTGATGAGATGACATCCTTTGACCAGAGCACCCCTGACTGCGAGCGCCCAGTCGACCGCTGGAAGCTGCGCTAGCCACGCCTCCACAGTCCATGGGTGCACGACTGCGCTGCACTTGCCTTGACCATCGAGAGTTGCCGCTGCAGCCGCTTGATTTGCCTGTCGCTTTCGGGATTGCCGCTGCAGCCGCTTGATTCGCCTGTTGCTTTCGGGATCGTTGCTGCAGCCGCTTGATCGTTGCCTCTAGCGCTTGGAATCCGCGAATCGGCTGCAGAGGTGAGAGCTTTCAGCCGCAACAGCTGTTCTCGGCGCAGAATCTGGTAGCCGAAGGTTGCTCTGCCACAGCACTGGCAGCAGGCAAGTCGCAGGCTCGGCTGCCAGATAGATTGCTAATTGGCCCCAGCACTGGAGGGTACATGTCGTCTGCCTCTTCGTCGTTTATCAGTCCTTCGCACAGAGGGTAGCTGGTCTATTTGAACGAGCCGAGGCAGCATCAACTCTTGGTTTGGGATTGCGTCCCAGCGAAAACGGATGTTTTGCACATCCGTGGCACTTTGTAGGGCAATAGTAGGCCTCGTCCGTAAAGTTCAAGCTGAACACACGTAGGCCCCGTGATTTAATTGTTTATAAAGGTCAATATCCACGCTCCTGCAGTAGCTGCTGCAAGCGCTTCGCCAGTGTCATCTTTCGGTAATTTATGCATTCGCAAGAAGTCGCCCATCCTCTTGAACCCGGTGAGTAGCGAATGTTTCAACTGACAGGGTTTTTCCCAAAACCCGCTGTTCGCCCTTCCAGCACGAGTTGAAGATCCCTCCTTCTGGAGTCTGCTCTGACGGCCCACTTACAGATCCTGCGCTTCATCAAACTCTGCTCAGACTCATCTGACAGCTGCGGAATGATGAGCTCGTCCCTGTGGTAGAAATCGTTGAGTCGCAGACTCAGCGTCAGTCGGCTCACACAATAGTGATTTGCGGCATGGTGTCTGAAATGCGGAACAAAAAATTCTTTGGTACAATGGGATGCGATATTAAAAAGCATTCTATTCATTTCTTACTCTGAAACCAATGACAACAAGATGAAGACTTTCAGATTCAAAAGTGCAAATGTTAGTTTGAAATTTCCGCTGTTTAGCTTATCAGACATTGCAAAACGATTCGAGCCGCAAAGAACTAAAGACGTACTTGAATTCAAAAGCCGTACTTTAGTTTAGTTAGTATTAGCTTTTACCAATTTACTTTTTTATAAATCAAGTATCAGTGTCTGGCTTTTCTGTAATTTATACAAAAATTCTATCTTGCAATCTTAGCTTCAGCATATACTGCACATTTTTAAGCAAAAGAGATAAGAGTCGAGCCAAAGCACAAGAAAAACCCATGTAGAGTGCAGTAACAGCAGAAAAACCGACTTAATAATGTACAGGTATTCAATTTGTTTTTGTATGGCTAGTAGTATGGTAAGAAAATGCGTTTGTAAATCTAAAAAATGCTGAAAATAGAATGTGACTAATGTTAGCTCTACATAAGCATTCAGTTGACCTTTAGACACCGACATGAACAATCGTTGCATGAATTTTATTCTACCATAATGTGCGCACCCAGAGAACCCCTAAACTGAAATCAATCAAATGCATCAATCATGTACGCTTACAGTAAACTAGGTTGCCGAAAGCGCTTTCCCTATCACATCTGTAAACAAGCAGTCCTAATGAGTAACAGAAACTTACGGAGAGCACTATAGCGTGCCCAGTGCTTCCAAGGACGTTTAAGCCTGTGATAAGTCCTTCAGGACTTTCTAATCCTTTTTCTAATCCCTCCTGCGTCGAAAAATAAGTCCGCCTGTAACATTAAGAATCTGCTCCATTCGTATACGAGCTACGCAACCAATGACCTATACTACTCGGCTATTCAGCCCATTGTTGAGTTTTGATGCAGTCCTCTCATTTTCCCTTGGAGCACATAGCTATTTCCCAGAATCTCATTGGGCCTCTGCTATTGAAAGTACAAATACTATAAGCCGGCTCTTCAATCTACTACTCGTCAAGAAGAACCCGACCGCAACCAAAGACCACATCTATCAATTCAGCGTCTCAGAGGTACAGAGGGCCTACAAGTACTTCCAGTTGCATCAGAAAACAAACCTGTTGACTGAATTTTGAATCGGAAAAATATATATTTGGATTCTTGACCAAGAAATCGAGTTTAATTATTGTTATTGTTATGGCAAAATGTGAACTCGAATAACATCATAGAAAGGGACGTTTGAATAAGTCGCTTTAAACAAAGCAAATTTCTAAGAGTGTAGAGATCTCAGAAGCACAGTAGACTACTAGAAGTAGTAAGATAAAAATATGAACACATATTTAAAAATAGCATGCGACATACTCTATTTTTAGTAATACCAGTAATCACGAAAACAGCGACTGATCATTCTATCGTTCGAAAAACCGGTTTTTCAACATCTACTTCCAAATATGGTAAATGTTAACTTGAATGCGAGCCAAGTCTCACCCTTTTCTATTCAAAAACCTCACCGGTCAAAGGACAAAATCAATTTTTGATCTCATCAATAAAACCGGTTGGGGGCTCAAAGGTCGACTTAAATTGTGTATAAATTGTGTACAAGCGAAAACTCCGAGCAGACTCGGAGCAGCCTCGGGCGGCCTCAAGAGATCTTGGGCTTTGCCAGAGCAGCCAAACGAGGCTAAGTCTCTGAGGGAGACAAGTACCAATTAGTAAGCCTTTGTCAGAGTCTTTGTTGTTTGATTTTTGAGAGCCTCCCTATTCTTAAGGGATTCGATAGGATCTGCGGACCGATTCCGATACTCTTAAAGGATTATTGATTTGATTTATTTGGTACCCTAGAGTAACAGATAAGGGCACACGGCTCTGATTCTGTTATTTCTAGAAGAAGACGCCCTTTCTGGAGGACCTCGTCATTGTTATAGAGTTGATTTTATTAGGGCGCATCTTTGATTTGGATTTCTGCACTCGAGGAATACATTGGATTTCTGCACTCGAGGAATACATTGGATTTCTGCACTCGAGGAATACATTGGATTTCTGCACTCGAGGAATACATTGGATTTCTGCACTCGAGGAATACATTGGATTTCTGCACTCGAGGAAAACATTGGATTTCTGCACTCAAGGAATATATTGGATTTCTGCACTCGAGGAATATATTGGATTTCTGCACTCGAGGAATATATTGGATTTCTGCACTCGAGGAATATTGATTTTCTGCATTCGAGGAATACAGCTCGTATTGATTTTCTGCACTCGAGGAATATATTGGATTTCTGCACTCGAGGAATATATCGACGTCGACGGATTAAACTGTTAAGCTCTCATACTCGGCCGACTTTATAATTCAAGAAGACAACTCCGGAGGAAGACCACATTGAGGAGACAAGCTCTACGGACCTGCCCGACAAAGAAGAGGAGCTGGCAGCAGTAAGTGATCACTGAATTCTGTTCCCAGGCTTGAGGTCTGGAAGTGGGAGTTCGTGCGTTTAGACACTAGACTTAATTCTCTCTCTCTGTTCTCTCTCTCTCTCTCTTTCCCCCTCTCTCTAGTGTGCTATAGCGAACTCTTCAATAACTAGAAAGCAATTTCCTAGAAAGCACACATCAACGACGAACGGAAAGCAAGATGACAGTTAAAGACAAAGCAGCAGAGAGGTTGGTTAAACGGCTTATACATGTATGCATAACTTCGACAAAAGACAAAGCAGAAAGACAAAGACAAATACAAAGACAGCTTGCTTTCCGTTCGTCGTTGATGTTTGCTTTCTAGGAAATTGCTTTCTAGTTATTGAAGATACTCTTCGAAGTTATGCAGTCAGCAGCCATGCATATATATGGACAAGACGCATAAAAACAGAAAACGTGGCATTAACACTCGTTTTACCACAATTAGATTATACGAGCGTATATCGATTCCTCGTCTCTCAATTCCAAACTCCAAGGCCTCAGTTGACATCACTTTTAAAAAAAAAGAGCTACAAATCAGAGCTAGTAAATAGTGCACAAAGTGATCAGTATTGTCGCATCATTAAGCATAGCAGTACCGACTTGTTGCCAAGTCAGAATCGGTTTGAAGTGTTTCATTATGGGTCACATGACTGAATATTGGACACTGGTGCACTTGGCAAGCAACAATGTCAAAATCTATCTCACAGTCTCTCAAGTTCTTACTTGAATTCTCAACTGACTCAAGTAGCATTTTCAGTCTGGTTGACGTAAACCCGACCTTCATTCAGTGGTCCCTGTTGTAAAGGAACCAGCAGCACCTGTGTGTAGGCACCTTCTTGACCCAACTGTTCATTTTGGCAGCTTCCTGGCTGCTCGGTTGTTGGATAGTCGTATTCACTGCTGCCGTGTGAGTCATTTTGCACTGCGAAGTTGTTCCGTATTCGCATTGGGACGGCCTGACCTGCATTGTGCTGACTTCGCAGTCCAGTGTGACCTCTCTGTGGCTGAAATTTTGCAAGCTTACAGGATTCATTCCATGTATAAAGGATAAATTAAAAATCGCAATTTCATAGTCGAAGCATTAAGGAAATATGCATTATGAAATTTGATCTATGGAGTATGCATGAACACAGCACCATAAATGGTACGAAATAATGACGTGAAACACTTTCTGGCAGATTTGAAATTGAATTTTGAAATATTTTAAATATGACTCACCGGATTTCTCTCGCAGGTAAAAAGCATACCAGATTTGTGGTATATTGTAGACAGAAGGAAGCCCACAACTAGTGAAGCCAGTATAGAAGCCAATAGAAGTGAGAAAAACCTTGCCGAGCGATCGTCCCACTGAGCTGCAACTTTAAAACGAAACATGTCGTGAATTAGGCCATGTTAATAAAACATATCTCAGCTACAGTCTACCAATCTTTCCAGTTGAGAATTTCCTGTCAAAGACGACTATGGCAGAGGGACAGGACACTCCTTTTCTTAGAAAACCACCAAAGGCTGGCTACCAACAGAGCTAGGACGTTCTCTTAATAGAAGCCGATCAAATGCTGCTCATTTTTAATCCCGATGACTGTGAATTACTAACCACAAACAACTACTCACCATCTTTACCAACTGGCTGTTGGTTTAACAGTAGAAATACCACGCTATTTTCCCCATGGGGAAAGACCACGGGATGTATTACAAATACACACAACCCATTTCAGGATAGCTCGCAAACCGAATTACCGATTTTCGTAAAAGTCCACCACATGGATCAAAATTTTCCGCCCTTTTCGACGAACTAACTTTCAAAGTCATCCGACGTCAGCATCGTCGAGATATTCAACGATACTTGTCGAAGACACTGGTGGCAAGGACAACCAACAGTACACTGTATAAACCTTTATGGTGAATCCATATTGGCTCAATAATCTGGATCCATCTGTCGTACAGGCCTTTTTTTCCAGCATCCCAGGCACCAGGGTCCCCTTCATCACCGTCTGGAGCATCGGCGGCGACCGTCGGGACCTTCAACAAAAGCACCCGATCGGCATCTCAGAGACGGCTGCGTTCCCAAAACTGAAATGGAAGAATACTCTTCTGCATACAGCATTCAGTTAGTAGACATAATCGGTGAATGAAATAGACGATGGCGACCCTCTAGGCTTACCGGGACCTCTAGGCTTTCGGGACCTTCAACGGAGTGCCAACACGCGGCCCTGACGAGCTGGCACCGCCAATATCGTGATTTTTCTATCAAGGCACCAGACCAGGCATGTCTGCATATTATACAATGGTCCTGTTCAGAATTCAGCTCTGTCTGGACGACCTTCGGGACCTTCAACAGAGTGGCACCACGCGGCCCTGACAAGCTGGCACCTCCAACTCTTGGTACGTGCCTATTGCTACAGGCTTGCCATTGGGAAGAAATTGTCTGTCGTGATGCATGGTGGACAGCAACATCACGCTTGGGGCAGTAGGACACGCACGTGAGCTCCTCAGAAAACAAACCGGAATTCGCTCGTGTGTGGTGCCATGCTTTGAGTTGAATTCTTGAGATCGGGTGGCAGACCACCATGAGTGCGCATCACTGTTCCAAGAAACATGAATCCCATTTCTCGGTACAAGAGATTGGCCAGCGCAGGACTCGAGAAGAATCTGTCACATGTGATGTTGCATCAGTGTCCTCTGAATGGATCAGCCAAGCGGCAAATAACCTGCTCACCACTCCACACCTCTGAGCCCTTGGCCAGCCGAGCATCGGATTCCTGTGATGCAAAAGTAGTGGACAGCAGTGTTCCTTTGCCAGTGCAGATTTCCACATTGAACACATAGCGGATGTCCATGTCATCCTGAATCTCTGGATTCCCAGCCGATGTCAGCAGGAACAGCTTGGCAGCATTGCGACCGGGCTTCTCCTTCAGAAATACCGTGAAGTCACAGTCCACACCCCAGTAAACAACCAGACTTTCGTCGACGCAGAGGTACGGCCCGGAAAGAACAGGATGGCGCAGCTGACTGACAAAGGTGTCCCACAGGCGTCGGATGCCGTAGAGCTTGTCCGTTGCGGCAGTCCGCTGGCGATTTTAGGCAGTTTCGAATTTAACATGGTGAAAAAGCATTGTCTGGTCTGGTGCCTTGATCGAAAAATCACGATGTTGGCGGTGCCAGCTCGTCAGGGCCGCGTGGTGGCACTCCGTTGAAGGTCCCGAAGGTCGTCCAGACAGAGCTGAATGCTGAACATGGTGCAGGACCATTGTATAATACGCAGACATGCCTGGTCTGGTGCCTTGATAGAAAAATCACTATGTTGGCGGTGCCAGCTCGTCGAGGCCGCGTGTTGGCACTCCGTTGAAGGTCCCGAAGGTCGCCTGTATGTCTGCAGGTAAGCCTAGAGGGTCGCCATCGTCTATTTCATTCACCGATTATGTCTACTGACTGAATGCTGCATGCAGAAGAGGATTCTTCCTTTTCAGTTTTGGGAACGCAGCCGTCTCTGAGATGCCGATCGGGTGCTTTTGTTGAAGGTCCCGACGGTCGCCGCCGATGCTCCAGACGGTGATGAAGGGGACCCTGGTGCCTGGGATGCTGAGAGCAAAAGCCCCTGCGACTGATATGCATAGTTTGGTGAGCCGACGTGGTTTCATGGTTAGATTTTGTGAGCAGAAAAATGTTGCCAATGTTGGTGGTTTTTGCCACCAGACACACCGAGGAGAATCGCTGAATATCTCGACGATGCCGATTTTTCGTGATTCTCTGAATGAATGAAGTTGCTTCATCGTTCATTCTGGATTGTCATAGCAATTGGTTAAATATTTTTTGAACTCCAGACAAAGGAAAATGTGTGTATTTGAACTACACTCCCCATGGTCTTTCTACTGGTTTAAAGATTTGCACTGCAGAGACTTAAAGACGGTCAATCCAGTGCAGGTTTGGTAACTGGAGCAGCAGACGTTCACAGATGAGCGGTTCCATCAAAGCTGCTGATATTGCTCAGCTCTGTCGATGCCTCATCTCCCGCAACTGAGCAGTTACATCTAAGTATACAGTTTTGAACATGCAACAGTAGATACAAAATGTCGGGAAAAAATCCATTGATGTTAGGAAGAATAAGTTACCTGTTTCCTTTGAGGTGCAGTTTCGAAAGACCTGATCGCTTGTTTGAAAAATCGTCGAGCCATTGAAGTCCTGCTGAGCAGTGCAGTTGATGAGAAAATTCAATTCGTTATTCAGCGATGCACATGCTGGTGGTGTAATGCTGCCGTTTGCCTGCCAGGTGTGGCTGTTTTGCATCCGCGTCAGTTGAACACTCTGTGGATGAAGACAGTTATTGAGATTTGACTTTGAATTTTGTTCAATGAGTCAGCTTGGTCCACAGCTGAGCGCTTGGTTCCATTCCGGTGCTCAAGTTGACATCGAGTTCAAGATTCACATTTCTCCTCATTGTCCTACAGGGGCTGGCTGGTGAGCAGATGCGATGGGGTTTCAATCCTGCACTCATTGCCCCACCAATAGATTACATTGGCGCTCACGACGCAAGCAGCACATCTCAAACACACGAGTCTGGCGCAAGTGCGCATCTGAAAGCTACGGCTTTAAGTTAGAATAATAAGACACAGGCCTATGCTACAGCTTTCCCGTCAAGTCAGTGCAGTTCTCCCTGGCCGGTTCAAGTCTTGCTAGAATCAGAATAGTCTAAAATATTAGGTTAAATAAGGCTGGGTAAGAAGGGCGCTAGTCCATCACCTGGGTTCTCTAGTCAATCACCTGGGTTCTCTAGTCAGTCACCTGGGTTCTCTAGTCAACCACCTGGGTTCTCTAGTCAATCACCTGGGTTCTCTAGTCAATCACCTGGGTTCTCTAGTCAATCACCTGGGTTCTCTAGTCAATCATTTGGGTTCTCTAATCAACCACCTGGGTTCTCTAATCATCAAATCAACCACTTGGGTTCTCTAGCCAACCACCTGGGTTCTCTAGTCAACCACCTGGGTTCTCTAGTCAATCACCTGGGTTCTCTAGTCAATCACCTGGGTTCTCTAGTCAATCACCTGGGTTCTCTAGTCAATCACCTGGGTTCTCTAGTCAATCACCTGGGTTCTCTAGTCAATCATTTGGGTTCTCTAATCAACCACCTGGGTTCTCTAATCATCTAATCAACCACCTGGGTTCTCTAATCATCTAATCAACCACCTGGGTTCTCTAATCATCTAATCAACCACCTGGGTTCTCTAGTCAACCACCTGGGTTCTCTAGTCAACCACCTGGGTTCTCTAGTCAACCACCTGGGTTCTCTAGTCAATCATTTGGGTTCTCTAATCAACCACCTGGGTTCTCTAGTCAATCACCTGGGTTCTCTAGTCAATCATTTGGGTTCTCTAGTCAATCACCTGGGTTCTCTAGTCAACCACCTGGGTTCTCTAGTCAATCACCTGGGTTATCTAGTCAATCACCTGGGTTCTCTAGTCAATCATTTGGGTTCTCTAGTCAATCACCTGGGTTCTCTAGTCAATCACCTGGGTTCTCTAGTCAGCGCCTCGTAAGCATTTAAGCAACGTTTTCCTCACAGCATTTTAACTTTGAAAAGAAAATATGATAGCAAAAAGATACATCTGCACGCTAATGTCATGCGCGCTTATTCGGCCCTCTTTCGGGCTCGCATCAAACACCCACAGTGAAATTTGCGATCTGGCAGACAACAGATGACACCGGAGGCCGAGCGTCGGAGGCAGCCACAGCCAGGTGCAGTCGCGAGCTCTCAACGGTGCCATTTACCCGAATGCTTGCCGGGTCTGCAGTGAAATTGGAAATCGCATTCAAGCAAAGCGTTCACAGTGGACTCGCTTCATGCACTGTCCGGCACTCACAGAAAATCGGCGGTCGCAGCTGCTCCAGACTCTCAGCCTCATCATACACCACACCTGACTGGTTGACGCTGCAGCGAACGGACCAGTTCTGGTGAGCCATCGACCTGCTCACAAGCAGCTGGTGAACGCTGCTGAAGCTGCTCTGCTGCAATGCGAATGAGGGTGCAGATTGGGACAGGTGAGGCTCTGCACTTCTCTGAGCACTTTGGCCAGTCTCAGTGCAAGCGTACTTCAACTCTGTGGAGCGGCACGGGTGAAGCGCCATCAGCCTGCAGCAGCCAGCAGCTGTGGCTCACGTTCCAGATGCTGCAGGCGCTGGAGGTCACTGCGATCTGGCGGGTCTGGCCCACCTGCCAGTGCGGACTCGAGCCCAGGTATACGGCCGTCTGGCACGGCTCTGCAGTGCGAACGAGCGGCTGGGTGAGGGGTGGCTGGGTGAGGGGTGGCTGGGTGAGGGCTGGCTGGGTGAGGGGTGGCTGGGTGAGGGCTGGCTGGGTGAGGGGTGGCTGGGTGAGGGGTGGCTGGGTGAGGAGTGGCTGGGTGAGGGGTGGCTGGGTGAGGGGTAGCTGGGTGAGGGGTGATGGGAGAGGTAACACAGAATACTGAGATATGGAAGTCTGAATTCAACTCGCGCATTTCTCACCGCTAATCTGAGTTAGACTGTGATTTAACATGTACTTCATAGCAACCAAGTCTTCATCCCCAGTGAGAGTAACCCAGCACAAAATTTGGCCTCCGTGCATTGAGAGCGATGCGTGAAAGCTGAACCTTGAGCACACTGACAGCAGAACCCTGCTATCATTGTCCTTCACGACAGACCGTTTCTGAAAGTTAAACGACATAGAATGAGGGGTACCTGCATTTTACGTGTGCTTTGTGTAAGGATAGGCCGCGGTGACGCGGTGGCGCGGTGACTGGGAACTTGGGGTTGTGGTGTGGTGGTCAGATTGAAGACCAACTCGTGCTGTCAGCGGTATCGCTCACTCAAAGACAGTGCACCTGTCCTCACCTGACTCTCAACTGTCAAAGGCTGCTCCGTCACCGCCCTGATCGAACACTGAATCCTGGGCTCCGGAAAGAATCGCTGCGCTTCGGCTTCTAAGAAAATCTTCCTGCCCGAGACCCACACCGGAGAGACCGATAGAGTGAAGCTTCCGTCATGAACTACAATTAAAAGTGCATACAAATGGATTTATAGGTGTAAAACTGTACAGAGCCCTGAATGACTGTACAGAGCCCCGATCAGTGCCGTACGCTTGGCCACAACTGAAAATGGCCGAAAAATGCAGTTTCTCTTCTATCACTGATGCACTTTTGAAACACAATAAAAGAAAAATTCAAACTGACACTTCACGCCAATTGTCCTGACAATGGGACAGTTGCCACGATCCGGACTGGACAGGTTTCCATAGCAACAGATTAGCTCAGAACCTTGCCACCTCATCATTGGCTTGAGCTTAAACGAAAATCTTCTAGGAAAAGCCTGTGACTGGATAGATTTGATCGATGAACTGATTAGCTTTCAGAATGGCTTAATGAGTTCTAGTATCATCGAGTTCGACACACAATAGCTACCTGCTTGGACTCAACCGCAGGGACATCAGGGCGGTCAGGGTGGGTTTGAGTCAGTTTTGCTAAGCATTGTCACCTCCAGGGAAAATCCGTAGCGGGAAATGCGCCTCTTTGGCGTCGCGAATGCAAAGCCCTTAATTTGTGAACCTCTGGCCCCAAACCCGGACACCTCTCAGACGTTTTCAGGCCCGAGAATCTTTGCCAGCTCGTCCACTACCCAAGGGCTACCGGGCGAGCGACCATCCACCTCCTGCCTGGACTCTCCAGAGTATCTCGATGCCCGGAACCCCTGCAGCTGAGTCTAGAAAGTCAAGTCACATAATAGCTACAAACACAGGTTCTTACCCGTTCTCTGACAACGACAACCCTCCTCAAAGTCAATTGATTGCGACAAACAAAGCATGAAACAGATTGAACTCTTGAACTTAAATCCATAAGATGGAAAGTTACAGTTTTTGCCTCCTTCAGTTTCAAGAGTGTCATTGTTGCATCGTGTGGGTCGAGTTTCAAGGTCGGTTTGTAGCCTGTGCGTTCGACCGGATCAAGATGAAATTTCAAAATAACATATTCAGTTTTTTAAAAGTTCAAATACGCTTAGATTAAAAATTATTTTCCTACCGTAAATACAGATTAGAGAAAAGCTAAGCTCTTTTGAACTTGACAGACGAATATAGGATATCGGTTTCTGAAAAAAACAAGAAGGCAAACATGCTAAAAATCTATTCTACGAGTAACGCATAAACAACCAGCCTCAAATATAAATAGTTATGACGTACCTCGTTAGAGCTATTAAATTGCATCCAAAATTCGCTACCGTTCAAGGCCTCCCAGCTCGCGCGGCACGGATCCTCCAGCTGCAGCTCCAGCGGGAGGCTCGAGGCTCCGACCGCTGACACGGGCGAGCCGACCGGAGCTGCTGCGTGCCACTGGCCATCTGCAACACGAGTGCTTGGCTGCTAGCTGGTCTCACACTGTCTCAGAGTGCTAATTAGATGCTAGCTGGTCTCACACTGTCTCAGAGTGCTAATTAGATGCTAGCTGGTCTCACACTGTCTCAGAGTGCTAATTAGATGCTAGCTGGTCTCACACTGTCTCAGAGTGCTAATTAGATGCTAGCTGGTCTCACACTGTCTCAGAGTGCTAATTAGATGCTAGCTGGTCTCACACTGTCTCAGAGTGCTAATTAGATGCTAGCTGGTCTCACACTGTCTCAGAGTGCTAATTAGATGCTAGCTGGTCTCACACTGTCTCAGAGTGCTAATTAGATGCTAGCTGGTCTCACACTGTCTCAGAGTGCTAATTAGATGCTAGCTGGTCTCACACTGTCTCAGAGTGCTAATTAGATGCTAGCTGGTCTCACACTGTCTCAGAGTGCTAATTAGATGCTAGCTGGTCTCACACTGTCTCAGAGTGCTAATTAGATGCTAGCTGGTCTCACACTGTCTCAGAGTGCTAATTAGATGCTAGCTGGTCTCACACAGTCTCAGAGTGCTAATTAGATGCTAGCTGGTCTCACACTGTCTCAGAGTGCTAATTAGATGCTAGCTGGTCTCACACTGTCTCAGAGTGCTAATTAGATGCTAGCTGGTCTCACACTGTCTCAGAGTGCTAATTAGATGCTAGCTGGTCTCACACTGTCTCAGAGTGCTAATTAGATGCTAGCTGGTCTCACACTGTCTCAGAGTGCTAATTAGATGCTAGCTGGTCTCACACTGTCTCAGAGTGCTAATTAGATGCTAGCTGGTCTCACACTGTCTCAGAGTGCTAATTAGATGCTAGCTGGTCTCACACTGTCTCAGAGTGCTAATTAGATGCTAGCTGGTCTCACACTGTCTCAGAGTGCTAATTAGATGCTAGCTGGTCTCACACTGTCTCAGAGTGCTAATTAGATGCTAGCTGGTCTCACACTGTCTCAGAGTGCTAATTAGATGCTAGCTGGTCTCACACTGTCTCAGAGTGCTAATTAGATACTAGCTGGTCTCACACTGTCTCAGAGTGCTAATTAGATGCTAGCTGGTCTCACACTGTCTCAGAGTGCTAATTAGATACTAGCTGGTCTCACACTGTCTCAGAGTGCTAATTAGATACTAGCTGGTCTCACACTGTCTCAGAGTGCTAATTAGATACTAGCTGGTCTCACACTGTCTCAGAGTGCTAATTAGATGCTAGCTGGTCTCACACTGTCTCAGAGTGCTAATTAGATGCTAGCTGGTCTCACACTGTCTCAGAGTGCTAATTAGATGCTAGCTGGTCTCACACTCTCTCACACTCTGTGTCCCAAACTCCCTCTGCCTCATCATGCTTCATGAGAATGAGTCGGTCAGCGTCACTTACCCCAGTCTCGCACGCTCACCACCTGCAGCAGCATCGGCTGCCTCAGCTGCATCACAAGCCACCGAGGCCCGGACCGCACAGCAACAGGGGATCGGTTTGTCTCTGACTGCCGACTCTCCCACCAACGACAGTGCGCACCGCTGGGTTGCCAGGTGCGCAGAACGTCAGTCCTGCGCAGCAGCACTGACACTGAAACGAAGACTTCACAACTTGTACAGATGAGCATCAGATACTGCATTTTCGGTAAGCTACTCGTATTCGAAATTCTTACCGAATTTTTTAGTGCCAAAAGCCTCAGCTTTCCATAAAGCCATTAATAACAAAATTGTTCCTAAACCTTTAGTCATCATCCCACTTAATTGGAGCAATAGATTTGTCGGGCTAAATTGTATAAGCGAAACTTGATAGTGCTTCATATACGAGTAGCTTGCTGGACCAGTGCTTACCTCGAAAATACAGCGTTTAAAAGTGTGAAAGCCTTACCCAACCGATGTTTATTTTTCTGTGGCTAGAGGGTGTACCTGTGCATAAATTATCTCGAAGAGAGGTTAGTCATGTACAGAACTGCGCGTACACTCTGAATAGCCTATACGAAATGATGGCGAGGACAATCTACATGTAGTTCAACTGTTTTGATCACCACTTCAACCTAGGCTAGTGAATCTGCTTTGGAGATGGCGCGCTATTGTTTACACTTTGGTGAAGCTGAACTATCAACTACGAAGCAGTGTTTGGACCGCATCTGCTTCTTGGCATTTATGACTCATTTTTAGCTAAATTTCAAGATTTAGGCAGACATATTTAATTGCCCGTTAATCAAGATTAAAATATTTTATTGTAAACACTTGATGCACTTTGGAATTACGTTGATTAAAGCGTAGTCATCGTTGTAAAAATTATTAACATTTCAGGAAAATTTTAAAGAAAGCGCCTTTGGGCCACGCTGCCAAATACCGTCCCTGCGACCCTGATAGAGGACAGAACTGTTTTCTGTCCAAGTCATGGTTTTGGCATTTGAAACAGATGAAATGATCATCGAATTAAGTTGCAACTGTAGCTCGCTTACATTTTGTCTTTTCTCGGCTACAACTGGCAATGATTACCTGTGATGAAGTATGAAGGCTTGGCAGGGTCGTACTGAAGCGCAGTGCATATTGGAAAATAATCTGACCTTCGATAGCGTTGAATGCCTCGACGATCTGGAGGATGTTGACTTGATTTCTTGTTTGATAAGGTTAATCAGTGTTCTGATTTGATCGTTTGCTCCTGTTAAAGCTTAAGGTTGTAGCTTGCTGGCTAAAGCGTCGGACTCACGACTTGAAGGTTGGGGGTTCGATTCTCGACCCACTCGGAACAATTTGTGTCCTTGAACAAGACACTTAACTCTGCATTGCTTCAGTTCACCCAGCAGTAAAATGGGTACCAGCATTAGCTGGAGTATTGAGGATGTGTGTGGCCAGTCCTTGGACTGAACAGCCGCACGCAGCCTTCAGATGCGAGCATTGATTGGGGTACTTTTTAGACCAAGTTTCCTGAGACCTGATATGAAGCCTTAACTACCGTGAGCTTGACTGGAAATGCTCACTATTCCTGTGTATGTGTAGCATACACTTCTTATCTTAAAAGTTTACAAAAAACGAAAACCTTCAAGTCTTATTAACACTGAAAGTTTTAGATTTGGAATATGAATAGTTTATTTACTGGTTCGACAGGGAAGTGATAGAATGGTAGGATGATTGTGTCCTACATTAGTTGCATAAAATAGTTAAGTTTAGGTGCAATAATTATAATACAGTGAAAAATTGTGGTGCATAAGAATAGTTCGTTGAAATTATTTGATAAATAATGACTGTTACCTGAATACTGCTAATGACAGACTACTATACTACAGTAGTCACTGAAAGAACATAGTGGAATCGTAAGTTATTCACCACATAAAGATGCAGTAGTTACAGGCCAATAGAAAAATGATTATCAAAAATTCAATATAAAAAATTGATTACTGTCTGATGTGTAAGGTAGCAGAATCTTTTTCAGTTCCATTTCAAAGATAATTGACGTACGGCGACTTCAGGCAGCTGCCAATCTGGCTGTACACATCCGGGTCTTCGTAGTCAGTGCAGGTCTTGAGGGATGCTCGCAGCGAAGGTGGAACCGCCGCTGCCAGAACTTGGTTCCGCGGACCGGCTCTGACCGTACCTGCCAGACAATGGCATTGTCTGCAGCCACCGAGTGCTTTTGCTGTTGACACTTTCTTCTAGAAGAGTGAGGTTTGGACAGCAGCGGATAGTTATTAATTTGTGGCTCTGCCGCCCAAAGGTTGTAATGAATTGAAACTTTTAATTCACTTGACAAGGGTTAAGGGTAGCAGTGGTCTCAGCTCAGTACCGGGTTGAGACACTTGGGAGGCAGTAACCTCAGCTCAGTACCGGGTTGAGACACTTGGGAGGCAGAGGTCTTAGCTTAGTACCGGGTTGAGACACTTGGGAGGCAGTAACCTCAGCTTAGTACCGGGTTGAGACACTTGGGAGGCAGTAGCCTCAGCTCAGTACCGGGTTGAGACACTTGGGAGGCAGTAACCTCAGCTCAGTACCGGGTTGAGACACTTGGGAGGCAGTAACCTCAGCTCAGTACCGGGTTGAGAAACTTGGGAGGCAGAGGTCTAAGCTCAGTACCGGGTTGAGACACTTGGGAGGCAGTAGCCTCAGCTCAGTACCGAGTTGAGACACTTGGGAGGCAGTAACCTCAGCTCAGTACCGGGTTGAGACACTTGGGAGGCAGAGGTCTTAGCTTAGTACCGGGTTGAGACACTTGGGAGGCAGTAACCTCAGCTCAGTACCGGGTTGAGACACTTGGGAGGCAGTAGCCTCAGCTCAGTACCGAGTTGAGCCACTTGGGAGGCAGTAACCTCAGCTCAGTACCGGGTTGAGACACTTGGGAGGCAGTAGCCTCAGCTCAGTACCGGGTTGAGACACTTGGGAGGCAGTAACCTCAGCTCAGTACCGGGTTGAGACACTTGGGAGGCAGTAACCTCAGCTCAGTACCGGGTTGAGACACTTGGGAGGCAGTAACCTCAGCTCAGTACCGGGTTGAGACACTTGGGAGGCAGAGGTCTTAGCTCAGTACCGGGTTGAGACACTTGGGAGGCAGTAACCTCAGCTCAGTACCGGGTTGAGACCAAACTGTAATACTATGCTGCAGTGACCACAGATGTTTTTGATAAGTTAAAAACGATTTCAACTATTGCTTCGCGAAACCGGATAAGCAACCGAACTAAACAAATTAGACAAACAACCTTAAATGCTAATAAAACAAGCTCTCTAATAAACTATCTATAGCAGCTCGTAGTACGAAGCGCAAAGTCAGCTGACAAGACATGACAGCGAGTTAAAGAGTCGGTGAATTCTTATAAACTATCCGCAATCGAAATTTAAATCAAAAGTGAAAGTTCCATCTTAGGCAAGCCAGCATCATGCAACACGAATTGCTGCGTTGGCTTGGATTTCTATGTAAAATCATGTGACAAAACACCGGAAAATTTACTGCCCACGTAACGGAGTTTTGTTTGAACTGACAGGTAGATCGAACTTCTGCTTTAGTTAACATTCAAAGTGAACATTCCTGGTGTGACTAACCCAAAATTATTGTTATAGTGCTAAAGTACGAGCAACTACTGAAAAATAGTTACTTTCCGAATTTATCATGCATCAATGGTAAACAATAAATATTGTACAAATCACTAATTTGTCTCGCACTTGTAAATAGCCATCCGATGAAATCTTGTTAAATGCTTTTACTCGTATATTTCAAATTATACTCGTCTATTTTTGCGTTTTGCCTGAACTTCTTTCTCTTTAGTGCGTTTTGCTTGTTTGCATTGATGCTTTTGATTAAAATATTCGGACATTTTTCGTCCAACTTTCCTCCAGTAACCGCTTCGACTACCTTTTCCCCACAGTAGGCGCTTCTATTAGCTTCTCCTCAGTAGCTTCTCCTCAGTAGCTTCTCCTCAGTAGCTTCTCCTCAGTAGCTTCTCCTCAATAGCTTCTCCTCAGTAGCTTCTCCTCAGTAGCTTCTCCTCAGTAGCTTCTCCTCAGTAGCTTCTCCCCAGTAGCTTCTCCTCAGTAGCTTCTCCTCAGTAGCTTCTCTTCAGCAACTTCTCCTCAGTAGCTTCTCCTCAATAGCTTCTCCTCACTAGCTTCTCCTCAGTAGCTTCTCCTCAGTAGCTTCTCCCTAGTAGCTTCTCCCCAGTAGCTTCTCCTAAGTAGATTCTCCTCAGTAGCTTCTCCCCAGTAGCTTCTCCTCAGTAGCTTCTCCTCAGTAGCTTCTCCCCAGTAGCTTGTCCTCAGTAGCTTCTCCCCAGTAGCTTCTCCTCAGTAGCTTCTCCCCAGTAGCTTCTCCCTAGTAGCTTCTCCCCAGTATCAGGTTTTGCGCCAGAGTGCCTACTTGCCTCCTAAGAATAATTATTTTCGCAACCAAATTCCAGGAAACCAGACTCACAGCCGCTACTGCCGCAGCTCGCCGGAGCATAATGGTGGCACAGCCAATCACGGAGGCCACGCTGAGCAAACCGCAGACCACAGTGGTGAACAGAACCAGACGGAGAGTATCGCACGTAGTTGGCGTGTTTTGGCTTAAGCTGTTTTCTGAAATTGTTGATTTTTATTCAGCGAAATTTAGGATTAGTGTTGGGTCTTGGTTTTTGCTTTGGGGGAGGCTGTAAGGTTTAGGGGCCGTCATACTAGGGTGCCAGGGAATTAGGACAGGTTGTTAGGTCTCGCACGCACTAGTAGTATTACGGTTTCGAAGGCATAATGCTCCGAGTGACCTACGGGGAATCATCGCTTGAAGTTCGACTTAAAGCAACTGCAATTGATAACTTTGTTTAGAGACGCCGCGAGATCCAATAACAACCCCTTCAAGTACAATGGTCCGTCCGTTGGGCTAAAAAATGAAGATTTCTAAGGACTGGATCTCAAAGTTCGCGCAGAATCGCACTGAATTTTGTCGTTCTCAGATAACAGTGTTAGGGTGCCATTCAAGGGGGTTTTAGCCTAGTGGTTAGAGCGTCGGACTACCGACTGAAAGGTCGGGGGTTCGATTCTCGACCCACTTGGAACGATTGGCGTCCTTGCGCAAGACACTTATCTCTGCATTGCTTCAGTTTACCCAGCTGTAAAATGGGTGCCAGCATTAGCTGGGGTAATTGAGGGTGAGTGTGGCGACCCCCCAGTCCTTGGACTGAACAGCCGTACGCAGCCTTCAGATGCGCTGCGCAATAGCTGCGGCTGAGCTGTCGGTTGCACATCTGGCCCGATTGAGACAGGTGTACGAGATAAGCGAATATTACTATCATTATCATTATTATTTTATTACTTTATTTGAAGCATCAGGTCCGGTTTTGAAGTTTTGAAGAGTTGAAGCGGACTATCATCCAGCAGTCATTGATATACTTTTCATTAGTCCTTGAAACTTACCCTTCCCCGCTTCCATATGATTTATTATAGCATTATGGGCATTCTGTTCGCCTCCGATAGTTTTTATCGCTGTCACTTGAAATATTTTGTCGCCATTTTTCATCTGCAGGCCAACGCAGACGATTTTCACCGTGGCCGAGTAGCTTCTGATGGACGTCGAGATCGTTGTTACCTGCAAGATAGCCACCAGGGATGTTTGCCTTTTTAGTTCATCTTAGAAAATGGATCTAGAATCAGAGCTTCTGCAAGGTTGACTCACATTGGTGAGACTGCAGCTCACGTTTGACATTTGAGGCCGACCTTCTTGAATCTGCACTGACCATTTCAGAGCGTTGGATGCTGATTGTATTGTTAGGTTGCCTTTGTCTGAAAATCAAGTGCTTTGAATGTGGAGCTTTGACAAAAGTTGCAAAAATACGACTGCTGCGCTTCATAATTCATATTGAGAGTTCTACCCTTTATGTGCCCTCAAGTTATGACCGACATTAGAGGCGGGGGGTTTACCACACAGAACGTCTTTCGGGAAAAACTCTTTGAGATCTAGCTTAATTTGATCTCAGTCAAGGTCGCTTTTTAAGTTTTGTGAAACCCCCCTGGAGCTTCAACATAATTTGCCACTTATCCAACAATGTGGCAATGTGAAGATGACTCACAAAACACAATTGGGGTAGTTTGGCTTAAAACTCGGTTGCTATGGAGATCTGATTGGTTGGCACGGCAGACAATTTGCCAATTTCTGTGATTCCTCATCCAATGCCTCACTTGCAGTTGATGCGTGCTGGTGTCACCGATGACCTACAGTGTAGGAGCATAAATGTATTTGTAGGAGCAAAAATACTTCAAATTTAAAACATGATGTAATAAAATGTTGTAAATGAATAATATCGTTAAAACGTACATAAGTTCTATTGAGCTTGGACAGAACAGTCAAATCATTCTGGACAAGTTCGCACGAGTGACCAATTGCGCCGCAATTCGGCGATGTGAGTGTAACGTTCTCAATGCCGCCCTCAAGCCAGTAGGAACTCAAGCCGAAACTTATGCTCGCCTGACAGGGCTCTAGAAATTTGAGCAGGGAATTTCTTCGCTTCATCAATAAGACAAGCTGTAAACAAGTTGGCATGTAATATGACACAGTGTTGCGCAATCTAGCTCACCAACTATAGTTGAAGGGCTAACATGGAACGTTCTGTACAGAGTAGCAATTGACCAACTCATTGTTGAGCGACAGTACAACTCGCCGCCAAGCTTTGATCGGTCAGCCTTCACCAGAAACTGGGAGATGGTGGTGTAGGCAGGAAAGCCCGTTCTGGACAGAGTCACTCGGACAGACTGGATCGGGCAAGGGGAGACGATATCATGACAAGTGAGACACTCAAAACGTTATATTTGTATTACAATTGGATTATAACTCAGAGTAGTTTGTAGTCTTTAGGTTTGAAGACTTTAGGTCTGTAGTCTCTAAAGGTTTGTAGTCTTTAGGTTTGTAGTCTTTAGGTTTTTAGTCTTTAGGTTTGTAGTCTTTAGGTTTTTATTCTTTAGGTTTGTATTCTTTAGGTTTGTATTCTTTAGGTTTGTAGTCTTTAGGTTTTTAGTCTTTAGGTTTGTAGTCTTTAGGTTTTTAGTCTTTAGGTTTGTATTCTTTAGGTTGTAGTCTTTAGGTTTGTATTCTTTAGGTTGTAGTCTTTAGGTTTGTATTCTTTAGGTTTGAATTCTTTAGGTTTGAATTCTTTAGGTTTGAATTCTTTAGGCTTGTATTCTTTAGGTTTGAATTCTTTAGGTTTGTATTCTTTAGGTTTGTATTCTTTAGGTTTGTATTCTTTAGGTTTGTATTCTTTAGGTTTGTATTCTTTAGGTTTGTATTCTTTAGGTTTGTATTCTTTAGGTTTGTATTCTTTAGGTTTGTATTCGTTAGGTTTGTAGTCTAGGTCCTACATTCCCAAAGGAATAGTTTTTGAATATCCCAACAGTTTCAAGAAAAGTTTTGATATAAATAATGCTCAAATGGATGTCTACATAATCTTCGTGAGTGGCGTTCGTAGCAATGCTCCACAAAAGTTTCCAGTCAAAGTCAACTTGAAACGAAAGACTTAAAAGGTCACTTCCTTGGGCTTCCAGGAAATAAAGATTGTAAATAAAGATAAATAAAACATTAATTATTACCTCATTCACTTGGTCCAAGCGTTCCCCGGCACCATTATTTCCATATCTAAAAACGCAAGAATGATTGGAAGGCGGATACTCCTCAACGGAGGTGAAGTTGACCAGCACAGACGAGTTGACCAGCCACTTCTTTGGCACGCTCAGTGCCGTACGCTTGGCCACGACTGAAAATGGCCGAAAAATATCGTTTCTCTTCTATCACTGAATCGATTTTGAAATACAATGAACGAAAAATTCAAACTGACACTTCACGCTGATTGTCCTGACAATAGTACAGTTGCCACGATCCGGACTGGACAGGTTTCCATAGCAACAGATTAGCTCAGAACCTTGCCACCTCATCATTGGCTTGAGCTTAAACGAAAATCTTCCTGGAAAAGCCTGTGAATGGATAGATTTGATCGATCAACTGATTAGCTTTCAGAATGGCTTAATGAGTTCTAGTATCATCGAGTTCGACACACAATAGCTACCTGCTTGGACTCAACCGCAGGGACATCAGGGCGGTCAGGGTGGGTTTGAGTCAGTTTTGCTAAGCATTGTCACCTCCAGGGAAAATCCGTAGCGGGAAATGCGCCTCTTTGGCGTCGCGAATGCAAAGCCCTTAATTTGTGAACCTCTGGCCCCAAACCCGGACACCTCTCAGACGTTTTCAGGCCCGAGAATCTCTGCCAGCTCGTCCGCTACCCAAGGGCTACCGGGCGAGCGACAATCCACCTACTGGACTCTCTAGACTATCCGAATGCCCAGAACCCCTGCAGCTGAGTCTAGAAAGTCAAGTCACATAATAGCTACAAACACAGGTTCTTACCCGTTCTCTGACAACGACAACCCTCCTCAAAGTCAATTGATTGCGACGAACAAAGCATGAAACAGATAGACCTCTTGAACTTGAATCCATAAGATGGAAAGTTACAGTTTTTGCCTCCTTCAGTTTCAAAAGTGTCATTGTTGCATCGTGTGGGTCGAGTTTCAAGGTCGGTTTGTAGCCTGTGCGTTCGACCGGATCAAGATGAAATTTCAAAATAACATATTCAGTTTTGAAAAAGTTCAAATACGCTAGATTAAAAACCATTTCCTACCAGAAATATTGATTGCAGAAAAGCTGAGCTCTTTTGCACTTGCGAGACGAATATAGGATATCGGTTTCTGAAAAAACAGAAGGCAAACATGCTAAGAATCTATTCTCACGCATAAACAACCAGCCTCAAATATAAATAGTTATGACGTACCTGGTTAGAGCTACTAATCTGCATCCAAAATTCGCTACTGCCGAAGGCCTCCCAGCTGGCGCGGCACGGGTCCTCCAGCTGCAGCTCCAGCGGGAGGCTCGAGGCTCCGACCGCTGACACGGGCGAGCCGACCGGAGCTGCTGTGTGCCACTGGCGATCTGCAACACGAGTGCTTGGCTGCTAGCTGGTCTCACACTGTCTCAGAGTGCTAATTAGATGCTAGCTGGTCTCACACTGTCTCAGAGTGCTAATTAGATGCTAGCTGGTCTCACACTGTCTCAGAGTGCTAATTAGATGCTAGCTGGTCTCACACTGTCTCAGAGTGCTAATTAGATGCTAGCTGGTCTCACACTGTCTCAGAGTGCTAATTAGATGCTAGCTGGTCTCACACTGTCTCAGAGTGCTAATTAGATGCTAGCTGGTCTCACACTGTCTCAGAGTGCTAATTAGATGCTAGCTGGTCTCACACTGTCTCAGAGTGCTAATTAGATGCTAGCTGGTCTCACACTGTCTCAGAGTGCTAATTAGATGCTAGCTGGTCTCACACTGTCTCAGAGTGCTAATTAGATGCTAGCTGGTCTCACACTGTCTCAGAGAGCTAATTAGATGCTAGCTGGTCTCACACTGTCTCAGAGTGCTAATTAGATGCTAGCTGGTCTCACACTGTCTCACACTGTGTCCCAGACTCCCTCTGCCTCATCATGCATCATGAGAATGAGTCGGTCAGCGTCACTCACCCCAGTCTCGCACGCTCACCGCCTCCAGCATCATCGGCTGCCTCAGCTGCATCACAAGCCACCGAGGCCCGGACCGCACAGCAGCAGGGAATCGGTTTGTCTCTGACTGCCGACTCTCCCACCAACGGCAGTGCGCACCGCCGGGTTGCCAGGTGCGCAGAACGTCAGCCCTGCTCAGCTGCAGTGTGACTGAAATTAACGCCATTAATAAAAATGAAGTGTTTTATTACTTAATGTCTTTTGAAGTGTTTAAAATTGAAGCGTTTAAAAAAACTAAAAGCAAAACACAAGGCAATTGTCAAATATTTTTAAGTTAATAAATGCTCACTTTTGTGCTTTTTAATGGAGCAGTCTAAGTCAAAAGACTGCGTTGCGATTCCCAGATTTAGAATAATTAGCACTGGCTGGAGTACCTGGCAGAGCTGCATTTGCCTTCAGTATGCCAGTAGCTGTGGGCAAGGATTAGCGAATTCGATATTTTTCTATTCAGCCAGAATTGTTCACGACAAAGATTTTAAACATGCATGTAGAACTTTGTAAGTAAATAGTTTTTTTTCATAAATATTAACCCTGAAGTTTGAAAAATTCTGTACTTCGTTGCGCGCTATAGATTTACCATTTCCAGTCTTCGCCGTCGAACTGTTAAATTTATGAACTGCACTAGTCAACAGGTACGTTTGGTTTGCTTATTAAAAACCTCTTTACTTGCTTCATCATTTACATGTAGCTTCTGTAAGTTATTTCGAAATTTGCAGTTATTTTTGGCTCACGAGATGTTCGATCAGAGGCGTCGCAAGCGGGGGAAAGCTGTGGGGGACATGCAAATCCCCCCTCCACCCCACCTTGTGACCCGATATGGAAAGCAATAAGTTTGCTTTAGGGTGCCAAAATATAGCGCCTGCGGCGCCAAAATGAGTGTCCGTCTGGGGCGCCTAAATGAGTGTCTGTCTGGGGCGCCTAAATGAGTTCCAGCGGCGCCAAGATGAGTGTCCGTTTGCGGCGCCAAAATGAATGCCAGCGGCGCCAAAATGAGTGTCTGTCTGGGGCGCCTAAATGAGTTCCAGCGGCGCCAAGATGAGTGTCCGTCTGCGGCGCCAAAATGATTGTCCGTCTGCGGCGCCAAAATAAGTGTCCGTCTGCGGCGCCAAAATGATTGTCCGTCTGCGGCGCCAAAATAAGTGTCCGTCTGCGGCGCCAAGATGAGTGTCCGTCTGCGGCGCCAAAATGAGTTCCAGTGACGCCAAAATAAGTGTCCGTCTGCGGCGCCAAAATGAGTGCCAGCGGCACCAAAATGATTGTCCGTCTGCGGCGCCAAAATGATTGTCCGTCTGCGGCGCCAAAATAAGTGTCCGTCTGCGGCGCCAAAATGATTGTCCGTCTGCGGCGCCAAAATAAGTGTCCGTCTGCGGCGCCAAAATGATTGTCCGTCTGCGGCGCCAAAATGAGTGCTAAATGTCAAAGCCTGGTTCTCGAAATAATGTAAGAATCTATAGTCATGTAGTTCGTAGAATTCTGACTTCCCCCCCCCCCACTATAAAATCCATGGCGACGCGGCGCCTGTGGTTGATAAAAAATTATCATTGCAAAAAAATTGCAGGGGCAGCTGTCAAAAATTAAGGGCATCGATCCGTTTCACTTGACGGTTGAATAGAGTTGAATGGTTGCATGGGTGCTAGGGGGGCAACCCATTTCTAAAAATATACCGGTAGTTGACATTTGAAAGAAGTAATTAATCATTCGAAAAGATAAGTGAGGTCCATATATTTCTATAAGATCGCCAACCAATGTTTGAAGTTAGATAACTTTGGTTACTGAGGGAGCCAAGCACAGCCAAGAAGGAGACAAGTCGGCCGCATCTTCAAAACCAGATTCGGGTCGCCACCTTCTGCCGCACTCTCAGCACTCTCAGGCCGACCTCAACATCTCCATCCTGGCAGTTCAAGGACATCGGCGGCAGACTGTGGATCTGGGCCTAATCTGGCAATTCAAGGCTGCCCCAGCCACTCCCCAGGGAATTGGAGGCATCGGCTTCCTGCTGTCGCCCGTCGCATCCTGAGCGCTGCTGGACATCAGGTTCCCACCCGAGCGCCTGGGACACGCCTCCTTTGCCGGAAAAGACAGGCGGCTTCACGTCATCTGCGTCTATTCTCCAACGGCCCCCCCCCGGACTAGCGAAGATCCGTCGGAGACAGAAGCCCTTTACGACACTTCGGGCTGCATGCTTGATTCCATCCCTGCTCGTGACTGTCATTGTTGCTGGGTGACTTCTGGTGACTTCATGAGCTGTGGCATCCCCAATGCCAAATCACCTTTTCTGTCTAGTTTTATCCAGGCCAGAGAGCTGATGACTGTCAATGGCACCATGCGACAGGGCTTCAGCAAGTTTCAAAATTTCTCTGGCCCCAACGGACGAACCACTCGGCTGGACTGGATTCTCTGCCCAACTGCCCTGAGGTCCAGGGTGCGCAGAGTCCTCAACATCCGCCCCGACTGCGTTCAATCTGATGACCGCCTGGTGGCATGCGACTTCGATCAGCACTGGCAAAAGCTACGGCCTGCGCCACCTCACCCGCTCTGGGCAACCCGGACACGCGGCTGGCCTTCCTACGCAAGTTGCTTGCCGCTACTCTTGTTCCAGCCGAGTACTTCGAGTCTTCATCACGCCGTCGAGGATGCTGCAGCGCTTCTCCCACGGAGACAGGCAAACCATCCAAAGCCCCTTTGGGACCGCGATCTCATCATCTCCCAGGCAAGGCGGCATGTACAGAGCACTGCTGCACTCCACGGCCATGACAGCGACCAGGCCAGTGCTGCCAGGGACGAGCTGCAGCTCATCTACGCCCAGCGGACTGAAACCTTCATCGAAGAGGCTGTGAGCGAAATCCAACTCGCTACCGACAACTGCCGCCATAGTGCTGCCTGGAGGGCCATCAACCAGCTGACTGGCAGGAAGCCCAGGTCCAACACCATCGTCGGCGCTGATTCCACCGAGCACCGCAAGGCCCTGCTGGCCACCCACTACCGCGAGGTGCTCAACGCGCCTGCTCCAACTGCGCCTCTCCAACTGACCATACGAGCTGATGCCACCGCTGGGGTGGACGCCATCCCTCCCAGGGGTCCTCAAGCTGCCGGAGCTCACCCCAATCATTATCAGCCTGCTGAACAAGCACTGCAGCCTGGGAGGCAACGAGGCTCCTCAGCAATGGCACACCTCCAATATTGTCTCCATCTCCACCGATCGCTGCTGAGATACGCGCTGGGCGTGCATTATCCGGAGCGCCTGTCGACTAACGCTCTGATGGCCCGCGCTGGAACTCCGCCCCCCTGAGCGCTATCCTGCGCCGGCGCCGTCAGATGCTGCTGGGCCACTGCCTACGGACCCTGGGTCGCTGTGCGCCCGTCCCTGGCCCTGGCCATGCTGCACGGGCCGACCGAGCAAAATTGCGCCGCGGCCAGGCCCGCACTGCCAAATCTATAAGAGCTATAACGGACTGCTCATCGCGCTGACCTGCAGGCGCTTGCGCTGACCCCTCAGGCTGCTGCTGCCTGCCCCTCCAGCCTGTTCTCTCTCCTCTGCGTCTTAAAAAAAATATATATATACGCGCGTGAGGCCTGAGGATTTTTAATTGTGAAGCCTAAAACGCCCCGAATAGGGTGTAGCAATTGAATTATTCTTAGATCGTTGAGATTTGAAATGGCTGTTAATAAATACCATTATGCATCACATGTACATGTACTTTCCTGATGATCGAGAAAGCCGCTGTAAATGACTAGAAATTTGGTGAGGGAGCCTGTGCAACATTCCGACGTCCGTCGTCAACTTACCCGACGTCGATGGATGTCTCTAGCAAATATCTCTTTTTACATTGCGTCGACGGATAAACGACGTTATAGGTCGGCCAAACGTCGTAAATTGAAAATCATTTTAAAGTACCTTTTTAGCAGCGAAGTCATATGTTGGACGTCAAATTAATAAGTCGGCCGGCGTCATCGACGTTGGATTGCTCTACGGGGGTAGATGTGGGGGGGGGGTTCAGAACCAACAGGAGGGAGAAGGTGGGCGCGCTTGGTTTGGTAAAAAAACTCGCTTGGTCTTGGCCTGTACAATCTTTCGGGGTCTCAATTCAAGGGCGGTCTCGATCCGGTTGTTGTGCCTCTGGCTATCACATCTACAATGTAGTTAGTAAAATTTCTGTAAAATAGATATAAACTCTTTATAAATACAGTTCAACGGAGGAAAATTTACAGTTATAGTTATTAAAAAGCTTACTGTCATAGTCTGTTCAAAAATCGTTATTAATATTTTTTTTTCCGTGGATGGTTGCAAATTATAAAATTCGATTTGCCGTTTTTCCGAGAAAGAGATTTGTCTTGATTTGTGTTTTATTGTTATGTGCAGTTAACTTGTATCCAATCTCTGTCTGATTGTTAGTATCTGATTGTTAGTTTAAAATATAAAAGCAACCCTATAACTCTTAGTTATATGTAATTATTTCTCTTGCAGCTTATGTGAATGCCGAATATAATGCGCTTTGGTACAGTTTAGGTTTAATATGAATTATACAATTGCCAATTCAGATTTTGGTTGTTAAATATTTTTTGCCTAATTGAAAGAGTAAAAAGCATCATCAATGCAACATTATAATCTAAATCATTTTATTTATTCACATTCCCTATTTCTTTGTTACTTAGAACACTTTGAACTGATGTTAATAATAAAATAATGGAAGATATATAAGGACAAGATTTTATAATATGTAGACTTTCAAAAATAGGATTACTTTGTCTTTGTCCTTTGTTTTATATTGTTGGAATTGCTTTTTTATTATTCTTTATCTATTTCACATCAATTTCTACTCATATCTTGTATATATCAAATAATTATTTTTTAAGTTTATCTTAAAATTTTTATACACTAATTTGAAAGATCTGGTTATATACTATGATATCTTGACTTGGACAAGAAGAAAATATTTAGAAGCAATATTGCTTTATTGCATTCACAAATTCTTTATATTTTCAGTTTATACAGTTTTATTTATAATGATTTAGTACCCACTGTTTATACTATAGAAATAGAAAAAGTTAAGAAGATAAATAAATTTTGGTTAATAGTAAAACTAAACTAAAACTAGTAAAACAAAATTTTATTTAGAGGTTATATAGGAATTGTACCTCTGATTTTATCATTTGTTTTTCTTATATGTATAATCAAAAAACAAATGATAAAAATAATACAAATGATAAAATATATATTCAACAAAAACAATATATAACAACTGTCATTGTTGTTTTTGTATATTTAATTTAATAATTTAATAAGAGTTTCTGCCCCAACAATTTAAAGTGTATAAACATTGTTTATCAATTTAATTTGGTACATATGTTTATACTACAAATAAGCAATTGTTTTACTAATATATTTATTAATATTAGTCTTGAATTTTTTTAAATAATGTGTAAAACATATGGATTTAGATTGACTACCTTGCATTAACACATACAAGTTATAAATATGATAGCCAAGCTTGCTTAAGGCATATCATAGAAAAAATATTTATATATAAATATATATATATATATAAGTTAGGCAGTAGTCCATTCCTATTTTCAGCACATTTTTGTTGCTATTAGTAGAATGATATAATCATCTTACCTTTAGAGGTATTAGACCTTTGACCATTGTCAGTAAAATTAAAACTAAGCCATATTAAAAGATAGCAATTATCAGAAAACTTTATCAGTATCTCATCACTCAAAATATTAACCGCCAGCCTCAAGGCATTTTCCCCACCACCACACGAGTCTGTCAATGCCGGCACTGATGCCACTCTTTGTTGTGGCTGCCATTCCTTCGCGATAAGCCCCATTGACTTCCTCCTTGCTGCTAAAACGTCGGCCTCACATCGTCTCCTTGATCCTAGGGAAGAGGAAAAGTTGCAAGGGCTGAGATCTGGCAAATAAGGTGGGTGTGGAAGAATTTCCAGCCCCATGAGGCTTCAATCACCAATTTCTTGCAATGCAGAGCAGCGTTGTCTTCTGGGTTTTTTGTGCAAATGGGTGCGAATAGCATCCTGGTCTTAAAAATTGCACCCTGAAATTTGACTCAAGGTGTGAGAAGTGCACCATAATTTTTTGCAATGATGTGATGCGGATTTCACTATTTAGTGTTATGGTTGTCTTAAGTCCATTATTTTGTATTCTTAGAATTAGCCAGCTGAGTAAGCTGAGCTGCTGAGCTGAGGCTGAGGGGAGAATTATAAGGAGATCAAACAATTAAGTTAAGCGTTTGGAATTTGGATCATCATTGGATGGTTTGGATGGACAGAAACTTTGAAACACACTATAAGTGTTAGACCAGTTTTTGTCTGCAGCAGTGCAGCGCATCCTGGTCTTGAAAATCGCACCCTGAAATCTAGCACAGGGTGCGAAATCGCACCCAAATTATGGACGAAAAAAAAACCCTGGTTGTCTTGCAGCAGGATTGGGCCGTGGGCGTGCAAGCTTGGCCTTTTGTCGCGAATGGCTCTTTGCACCTTGTGCAGCACTTGCAGATAATAGTCACCATTGACTGTCCGGCTGGCAGGAACAGCCTGATCGAAGATGATGCCCTCGCGATCAAAGAAAGTCACATGCATGATTTCCAGCTGAGCAATGCTCCCCGCAGCCTTCACTGGCCTTGGAGAGCCAGGCCGGCACCAAGATGCGCTCTGCCGCTTCAGTTCAGCCTCCCGCGAGTGAGCCCAAGTCTCATCACAAGCCACGATTCTCTGAAGAAACTGAAGCCCCTCGCGCCTGTGTCTTTGCAGATGAGCTGCTCTGAGAGTTGTGCGGCAGACCTTCTGCTCCTCTGACAGGATGTGAGGCACCCACCTCGCGCCAATCTTCCTGACTCCAAGATCTTCAGTCAGCACCTTATGGATTGTGTCATGAGACACGCCAGTAGACTCAGTGTGCAGCAGACATTCTGCTCCTCTGACAGGATGTGAGGCACCCACCTCGCGCAAATCTTCCTGACTCCAAGAGCTTCAGTCAGCACCTTATGGATTTTGTCATGAGACATGCCAGTAGACTGTAGACTCAGCCAGCTGATTAGTGGTGACACGGCGATCCTCTTGCAGAGCAGCTTCCACCTTCTGCGCCAACTGTGTTGTTCGCGCTGAACAGGGCCTTCCACTTCGAGGTTCGTCATGAACGTCCTCCTTGCCGTCAAGAACACCTGCCATCCAGCGACGAATAGTGTCATGACGGGCAAGAGTCTCATGCCATGGCTCGATGCATGCTGGCGTGTGTCTCTGTTGGAGACAGCCCAAGCAAGTTATGAAACTTGATACTGGTTCGTTTGTCTTCTTTAGAGAAGCTTTTTTTGCAAAACGGAGGTGTTCATAATAGGACTTGTAAATTGTCTGCTGTAAAGCTAGGTTTCGAGATTTCAAGCCATTTTTGTAACAGGCACTTTATATACCAGGCAGTGGCCTGGGCTTAGCCGCATTTCGTTACGTAACTTACAAATATATATATTGGTCAATAAGCAAAACTTTTCTGACAGCCCTCTCTCGTATTCATAAAAGTGCCTCAAAAATCGATGACTGATTAAAATGAGTTCAACAGTTTTCACATTTTGCAAATATGTTATAGCAAACTGATTGAATGCATGCTAAGCAATGGCATCTGCAGTGGTACGCTGTGTTGGCAAGCTCAACTCCAATCGCACAGCCCTGTTTTTGTGTGACATGCAAGAGAAATTCCGGAAAACAATCACTCACTTTCCTGCCATTGTTGACACTTCTTCTCGGATGCTGCGAGCCTGTCAGATAATAAAGATGCCAGTCTTTGTCACTGAGCAGTATCCCAAAGGTGAGTGTGGCATTGATTCACATTTCTGACATTGGAGTTATCTATTTGCAGTCTTTCTCCCTTTTCAATGACTCAGCAGGCATCTCTACCCCCTACTCACGACTCAATGACTCAGCAGGCATCTCTACCCCCTACTCACCTACTCAATGACTCAGCAGGCATCTCTACCCCCTACTCACCTACTCAATGACTCAGCAGGCATATCTACCCCCTACTCACGACTCAATGACTCAGCAGGCATCTCTACCACTCAATAACTCAGCAGGTATCTCTACCACCTACTCACCTACTCAATGACTCAGCAGGCATCTCTACCACTCAATGACTCAGCAGGCATCTCTACCCCCTACTCACCTACTCAATGACTCAGCAGGCATCTCTACCCCCTACTCACCTACTCAATGACTCAGCAGGCATCTCTACCCCCTACTCACCTACTCAATGACTCAGCAGGCATCTCTACCCCCTACTCACCTACTCAATGACTCAGCAGGCATCTCTACCCCCTACTCACCTACTCAATGACTCAGCAGGCATATCTACCCTCTACTCACGACTCAATGACTCAGCAGGCATCTCTACCCTGATGGCATTCCAGGTCTCGGTCATACAGTTCCTGAACTCGGCGACCTCTCAGTAGTCACTGTTATAGACAAGACCCAGTTCTCAATGTGCGTCAATGCCGTCATGTCCGCCCTACCGTCCGAAATTGACTCGGTTCTGCTGTGCGGCATCGAAGCTCACGCCTGCGTTCAGCAAACAAGTCTGGACCTGCTCGAGAAGAATTTTCAGGTGCACGTGATTGTTGATGCTGTTAGTTCCAGGAATCCGGTGGACAGGTGAGGACAGAGCCTTGTCAGTAGTTTTTAAAAATATATTTTCAATAGTTGCTGTTTAAATTTAAGTTTTGTCAGTTAAAAATCTACATTCCAGAGTTTGAGGCTGAACTTTCTCAAGAATTTTCATGTTGAGTCACTGTCAGATCCTCATGTTGAGTCACTGTCAGATCATCATGTTGAGTCACTGCCAGATCCTCATGTTGAGTCACTGCCAGATCCTCATGTTGAGTCACTGTCAGATCCTCATGTTGAGTCACTGTCAGATCCTCATGTTGAGTCACTGTCAGATCCTCAAGTTAGATCACACTGCCAGATTCTCATGTTAGATCACTGCCAGATTCTCATGTTAGATCACTGCCAGATCTTCATGTTAGATCACACTGCCAGATCCTCATATTAGATAAAACTGCCAGATCCTCATGTTAGATCACACTGCCAGATCCTCATGTTAGATTACACTGCCAGATCCTCATGTTAGATCACACTGCCAGATCTTCATGTTAGATCACACTGCCAGATCCTCATGTTAGATTACACTGCCAGATCCTCATGTTAGATCACACTGCCAGATCTTCATGTTAGATCACACTGCCAGATCCTCATGTTGTCACTGTCAGTCTCCCAGATCCTTAGGTTGACTCAACCCCCCCCTTTTGAGTACCTCAACCAGAAGTAATCGTGAGGTAAATCAATAACGTGGCTCTCTACTCATGCATACTTCTGTCATTAATCCCCCATTCAGAATGTACGCCCTGGACCGGATGAAGTCGGCAGGGTGCTGGCTGACCACATCGGAGTCGGCAGTCTTGGCTCTGCTTCGCGACGCCTCGCACCCGCACTTCAAAGAGGTGCAGAAAATTATCTGGGAGCCGTCGCTTGACTCCGGCCTGCTGCAGCCCGGCGGGCGCGAACCAAGCGGTGGGAAACTCTGAGCAATTCTGAGCAGTTAGCAGATCAGATCAGCCTTGATTGCTGACTTTGACAAGCACCAAGACCCATCTGTAGTCGAAGGATAAAAAGTTACTGTAGTTTTATTGAAATGAAAATTTATTTGAAGTTTTGATTTTGCCGCGAAATTCATAAGCAAGATAAGGATTTTTCACTAAGTTGATTGTTGGTTCAGTTTAGTTACTGAAGTTACTTAGTTACTTTAGTTACTGGGGAGAATCGAACCCCCGACCTACAACCCTAGGTGAGAAAAACAAACAAAAGTAAAAATTTATTATACCTATCGACATTTCATTAGTTTGGAAATTGTTTAAAGAAACCCGAAAAATTCTATCTTGCAAATGCATTTATAGAGCGAAAAATTATGACTTCAAATAAAAATTAAGTATGATTTACAAAGCAAATAGTCGCTGACAAGCCAAGCCCATCAATTCTTTTGGATTTGGTTTCTGTTTTGATTTTTTTATTATGTATTAAAGTTTTCTATGCAAAAAAATCTACTTTGTCACTTGTGTTTTAGTAGCCCCTAATTATTTTAACAAACCATTTAGCGATAGTATTTAAAATCTATAGAGTTTAATAAACGATGAGATAAATTAACTGTCAAATTTTATTTACTGATTTGTTTAATTAAGCAGAAACAATAATTGTTCTCGAGTTTTGAATCTTGATAACTGTAGCAAGTGTTGAGAATATCATGTATTTAATGTATTGAAATGTTAAATTCTCATAGGCTGCGGTTTGCGATAGGCTTGCACTTGAGCAAACCGGCTTTTGTGCCCAAGCACGCTCCTTCTGTGCGCCCCCCCTGCCGCGTGTGTACGTTCTGTATCGTGTCGGTTAGGTGGGCGCCCCCCCCCGCCGCGTGTGTACGTTCTGTATCGTGTCGGTTAGGTGGGCGCCCCCCCGCCGCGTGTGTACGTTCTGTATCGTGTCGGTTAGGTGGGCGCCCCCCCGCCGCGTGTGTACGTTCTGTATCGTGTCGGTTAGGTGGGCGCCCCCCCCGCCGCGTGTGTACGTTCTGTATCGTGTCGGTTAGGTGGGCGCCCCCCCCGCCGCGTGTGTACGTTCTGTATCGTGTCGGTTAGGTGGGCGCCCCCCCCGCCGCGTGTGTACGTTCTGTATCGTGTCGGTTAGGTGGGCGCCCCCCCCGCCGCGTGTGTACGTTCTGTATCGTGTCGGTTAGGTGGGCGCCCCCCCCCGCCGCGTGTGTACGTTCTGTATCGTGTCGGTTAGGTGGGCGCCCCCCCGCCGCGTGTGTACGTTCTGTATCGTGTCGGTTAGGTGGGCGCCCCCCCCGCCGCGTGTGTACGTTCTGTATCGTGTCGGTTAGGTGGGCGCCCCCCCGCCGCGTGTGTACGTTCTGTATCGTGTCGGTTAGGTGGGCGCCCCCCGCCGCGTGTGTACGTTCTGTATCGTGTCGGTTAGGTGGGCGCCCCCCCGCCGCGTGTGTACGTTCTGTATCGTGTCAGTTAGTGGGCGCCCCCTCCCCCTCCGCCGGCGGGGTTTCTTTATAAATAATGTATTTTAAAGTACAAAAAAAGTGATTTTGAGTTTGCAAAACGTTTGATCTTGAAACACACTCTGGCTGGGGAGTTCAGATCAAATGTAAAAACTATAAGGATTTTCAGTCGCAAAATCGTGTCCATTATAAAAGAATTTTGTTGTACTTTTCTCTAGCAAATAGGGCCTCAGAAAGAATACATTTAAAACAGCACTCTAGTTATTTTGATCGCAAATATCATATTCATTAGTCGAATGGCGACACGCACTCGCAAAAGGCTCTGTAGTTGCTTTCTGACTCGAATAAATCGGCTAGGCCAGTTTTGCCGTAGTATCTGCCCACAACATTGTCCTTTTCGTCGTTATTGTCGGGCTCATTAGCGGCCCACAGAGAGCGGTCCACAGTGAGGTTGCAGCCGACCCAGTACCAGCCACCATCCCGCTCAGGACTGCCGGGTGGCTGATAGCCTCCAAGCCAGATCGAATCGCTTACAACTTGAGCTTGCCAGAGAGATTCCACGCGCTGCATCTCAGCGTCGTCCATCACGTCGGCCATGATCACCAGCCCGAGCTCCGCCTCGCACTTCTGCCTGCTCAGCCACCAGCTTCCAGCCTCAGCCAGCAGCTTGTACTTCACTCCGCACAGGTCGTCTCCGTAGCCAGCCGGACACAGAGCGCCCGGCCGCAGTCCCGGCTGCTGCTTCACAAACACGCGGCCTCTCCTGGAGCAGCTGCAGTCCTTCACCGACTTGCTGCACCTGTCGAACACGAACAGCTGGCACGGAGAGTCGGCTGTGCTGAATGCCTGGCAGCGCTGGTTGCCGCTGCACAGGGCGGCGCACTCGATCTTGCTGGCAGCTCGCGGGTGAGACTGCACGAACTCGGGCCTGATGCACAGGCTGCCCTCGATGCTTTGGTAGTTGGACAGTCCTTGGCTACCAGCTGCGGCACCAAGAATAGCCAGGACAAGCAGTGCAGCAGCAGTGGCCACAATGATAGCTTGATTGCTGATAGCCATAGTTTTTGTAGAGTTTGACGCTTTTAGTGTGACGATCAATGCGGGTGAAGCAGGGAGCCGAGCAATGCGGATCCCACAGCTTTTATCCTTATTTCATCCATGTGAAACACGGAAGCGGTGCTATCCTGCCTTTGCAAAAATAGCGGACGAAGAGAATCATCTCCTGCAGAAAAGCTAGCGGGCCAGAACTGGATTTGGTTCCGAGTAGGTAGCCAGCCGAATCTTTCTCGGCACTCCAGGAACTTCTCTCGCGTTTAGGAAAACTTTCGATAACCATCAGGACTTTGCCGTCGATCTAAGCTGCAATAAATTCCTGTCCTCATCGTCTTTACTATTTCTTTGTTGGAAGTTTTCACGCCTATACATTGTACTCATGTACTCGCAAGAGGAAGTGCTAGCTACATGTACATCCGCTCAGAAGCGTAAAGTCAAAGAAACTTGAAGGCCGCCTTTACAACGGAACCTCGAAATGTTTTCCGCGGGTTGAAAGCTTTTAAGGGCTGCATAGAAAATGCTTCCGTCACTCCCATGGATAGTCCTGTATTCTGCTGCCAGGCTTTATATCAAGTTTAGAAGCAACAGAAATCTGAGAGTAAAAAGTTAATTCAGACGTAATTTGCTTTCTTTGAGTTGCAACTCGCATGCGGTGTTAAGTCAATTTTCAGACAGGCGGCCCCGCGGGACCCAACTGACAGCCGAGAAGTAGACAAGTAGAGCTACTGATCTAGCAGCTCAAAAACTGTGGCTCAGACGCACAGAACCGTGATTTCTAATGTAATTTAGATTATATAATATAAAAACAATGACCTTGTGTTCCCCGGGGAGTTAACGAGTTGTTACTCGATCAGAATGAAACTGTCCCCACCAATAAGTTCCCAAATATAAGCTTTCCTTGAATCTAATGTAGATGGCTCCGTTGAATTTGATTTGAGCACGCGAGGTTTCCCGCAGCGAGTTTCCCGCAGCGGGGTTTTCCCTCAGCGAGGTTTTCCCTCAGCGAGGTTTTCCCTCAGCGAGGTTTCCCGCAGCGAGTTTCCCGCAGCGGGGTTTTCCCTCAGCGAGGTTTTCCCTCAGTGAGGTTTTCCCTCAGCGAGGTTTTCCCTCAGCGAGGTTTTCCCGCAGCGAGGTTTTCCCTCAGCGAGGTTTCCCGCAGAGGTTTTCCCTCAGCGAGGTTTTCCCTCAGCGAGGTTTTCCCTCAGCGAGGTTTTCCCGCAGCGAGGTTTTCCCTCAGCGAGGTTTCCCGCAGAGAGGTTTTCCCGCAGCGAGGTTTTCCCTCAGCGAGGTTTCCCGCAGCGAGTTTCCCGCAGGGGGTTTTCCCTCAGCGAGGTTTTCCCTCAGCGAGGTTTTCCCTCAGCGAGGTTTCCCGCAGCGAGTTTCCCGCAGCGGGGTTTTCCCTCAGCGAGGTTTTCCCTCAGTGAGGTTTTCCCTCAGCGAGGTTTTCCCGCAGCGAGGTTTTCCCTCAGCGAGGTTTCCCGCAGAGGTTTTCCCGCAGCGAGGTTTCCCTCAGCGAGGTTTTCCCTCAGCGAGGTTTCCCGCAGAGGTTTCCCGCAGAGGTTTTCCCGCAGCGAGGTTTCCCTCAGCGAGGTTTTCCCTCAGCGAGGTTTTCCCGCAGCGAGGTTTTCCCTCAGCGAGGTTTCCCGCAGAGGTTTTCCCGCAGCGAGGTTTCCCTCAGCGAGGTTTTCCCTCAGCGAGGTTTCCCGCAGAGGTTTCCCGCAGAGGTTTTCCCGCAGCGAGGTTTCCCTCAGCGAGGTTTTCCCTCAGCGAGGTTTTCCCGCAGCGAGGTTTTCCCTCAGCGAGGTTTCCCGCAGCGAGGTTTTCCCTCAGTGAGGTTTTCCCTCAGTGAGGTTTTCCCTCAGCGAGGTTTTCCCTCAGTGAGGTTTTCCCTCTGCGAGGTTTTCCCTCAGCGAGGTTTTCCCTCAGTGAGGTTTTCCCTCAGTGAGGTTTTCCCTCAGCGAGGTTTTCCCGCAGAGAGGTTTCCCTCAGCGAGGTTTCCCGCAGAGAGGTTTCCCTCAGCGAGGTTTCCCGCAGAGAGGTTTCCCTCAGCGAGGTTTCCCGCAGAGAGGTTTCCCTCAGCGAGGTTTCCCGCCTCCTGCTGGGATCATAAAAAGAGAATACGATGTACACATGCATGCCTTACATGCTAGTCAAGGCAATGTGCAATGTGCAGTGTAAAGTGTAGTATATGCGTGGGTAAAACTGTTTCCTACATGCAACCTACTCATAGTAAGTCCTAGGCGTTCTAATCCCTGGTTTGCAAACTGATAAATATATTGGAAGCAAAGCAAAGACTGGCGGGAGAGAATCTGTGCTGGAGAGGTTCCTGTGAGAAAACCTCCTGCAGGAAAAGTTTGCCGCAAGAAAACTTTATGTTTGCGTCCCCGTGAAAACACTGAAGAATGTGAGGGTGCGTTTGTAAAGAAGCTTTGAGTGTTTGATTTTCCCTGTTTCATAACTGAAATCTGGAAATTATAGTAGGTGCCGATGATATAAGACATTTTCTCAATCTAAAAAGCTGATGTTTTTTTCATGCAAAGCAATGCATTTAACCACACTGACTTAGCATAGCTTGTACAGAGAAGTCCCATGAGGTGTTCAATTGTCTCAACAGCGCATGCTTACTGAGCAACGCGTGGCTCTATGATTTCAGTTTAGCTTGCAGCTATACTTTTTATTTACGAGAAACTGCTCCTAGATTTAGTATTTTCACCGATGCCAATATCCAGTTTATTTTATTTAGTGGAATCAATTCACTGCTGCTCACCTAAGTTGCAATTTTCATCGGTAGAACAATTTAATTCCAATGTTTAAATAGAAATTTTGATTTCATCTACGAAGAAGTGAGAACTAATTTAATATTGAAATACATTTGAATGCGCCAGAAAATTATGGAAAAATAATTCGTTACAACATTCTGCCAATAGATATAAAAATACAGATATAATTACAGTCAATTCAATGAAACAGAAGTCCACACCTAGTTCTGCGGTTGAATCGGTATACACTATAGAGAGAAAATGGTGTCGTCACATTACATGTACGTAACAAAGAAGAAACAGTTTTTTGGCTACAAAGTTTCAAAAAGTTTCGAAAAGTTTCTCGCATGCGGAATAACTATAATCGCCTTCCAGAGATTTTCATGTGGAATTTGGTAGCTCACTCAAATGGTGATAGGCACTCGCATAGACTTTTGAAACTGTCGGCCTCTTTTAAGTCGGCAAGGCGGCTCCTAGATTGGTAAAAGCCAACAGCAGCTTCAGCATTCGCATAATTATTAGGCTCCAGACTGTTCCACAGAGTTCCATCCAGGGTGATGTTGCAGCCGACCCAGTACCAGCCACCGCCCGGCTCAGTGCTGTTGGTAGTTTGGAAGCCTCCTAGAAAAATTGAATGACCAAACAAACCGTTTTTGTTCCTTATAAGCTCGATTTTATTCATCTCAGCGTCGTCCATCACGTCGGCCATGATCACCAGCCCGAGCTCCGCCTCGCACTTCTGTCTGCTCAGCCACCAGCTTCCAGCCTCAGCCAGCAGCTTGTACTTCACTCCGCACAGGTCGTCTCCGTAGCCAGCCGGACACAGAGCGCCCGGCCGCAGTCCCGGCTGCTGCTTCACAAACACGCGGCCTCTCCTGGAGCAGCCGCAGTTCTTCACCGACTTGCTGCACCTGTCGAACACGAACAGCTGGCACGGAGAGTCGGCTGTGCTGAATGCCTGGCAGCGCTGGTTGCCGCTGCACAGGGCGGCGCACTCGATCTTGCTGGCAGCTCGCGGGTGAGACTGCACGAACTCAGGCCTGATGCACAGGCTGCCCTCGATGCTTTGGTAGTTGGACAGTCCTTGGCTACCAGCTGCGGCACCAAGAATAGCCAGGACAAGCAGTGCAGCAGCAGTGGCCACAATGATAGCTTGATTGCAGATAGCCATAGTTTTTGTAGAGTTTGACGCTTTTAGTGTGACGATCAAGGTGTCATGGTGAAACATGCAGAGAGCAGGGCTTTGATAGAGCTGTGATATCACAGGCTTTTATCCATGGTTTCAAGGCAGGTAACATGCAGGGAAGCTGCAAATTCCTCCCATAGCAACGCAAACAAAGAAGACGAACAGAAACTAGCATCGGATGACAGCGGTTGGAGCGCTCCAAGACACCCGTCATTAATTCCCTTCACGCGGACAGTTACAAACGTTCTCCATCCTCGATTCCATTCCTTAGTTTCCTACCCCTGCATGGCTGTCGGGAAAATAATGACGAACAGATAAGGACAAATTCAAAACTAGAAATCACGTTGAGACCTTGTTAACGTCTTTCAGTCAACATACGAGTTTACACAGCATATTCTTAGAAAGTTTAGGCCTGTGAAAGCAAGCGCGGAAGTGCTACACCCGCTCAGATGCGTTAAGATATAGAAAACTACGGCTTCCCTAGATGAAATCGTCATGCCATTTCTTAGCAGATCTGTCTGGAGCTTCTCGCTACGTTCTTGCAAGAACGTAACAGATCTGCACTATTAAAATATATAGGCAGAACTTACAAGATCTGCAGGAAGATCTTGCACGGTCTGCACGAGCAGATCTTAGGAGATCTGGGCAGATCTTGTAAGATGTATTAAGCTTTATCAATTGAATGCATTGTCCGTCTTATCAAATCTTCCAAGATCTGTTTAGTAATCCATTTATAAAACCCCAATGCACTAATTTAATTCCAATAAAGAACACGAGTTATGACAGGACTTTCTTATTTGATTCTGCACTTTTAGTATTGTGCTAGTAAGCTGCCAGAACAAAAGCAAATGTCATTGAACAATTAAAATAAAGTAGACATATTTATTTGTGAAAATGTAAACAAATACACATATGCTCATGAAATAAAACTTGTATGCACAAGGGAAATGGCACAAGCAAAAAATAAGTCAACTTCAAAACAAAAGTTAAGCACACATTCAATAGAAAAAAATACTAATGGTACAATGGACTAATAAAATTAGGGTGAGCAATACTTTTAGAAACTAAAAAATAGAAGCAGAAACATTTGAAAAAAAACCAGGTGCATCTTTTACTACAATGTACAATTAAATTGGTTTGCAAATAATTGAAACTGAAAGAGTACAGTACTGAAAGATTTTAAAGTCAATATTGCTAGAAAGCTTACTTTGTTATCAATAAAAGTAGGTCTATAAGAGCTCTTAGTAATACTTTAGGGCTCTTTATCATGTTGCATTTTTACTTTAGGCTGGCTTCATTTTTTCTTTTAGCAATCATAGGATGCTTGCCACTTTGCCATTTGGTATAAAGACAAGCTTGGAACCCATAAGTAGCGATGCCATATTGACCATGTAAAGTAGCTGCAATGAAAGGGAAAATTGTAGTAAAGTTCTGGGATTTTAAACATTAATATTCAATTCAAAATAACTAAAACATAAAACAAATATCATTGTTATGTTTTTAAATAGTCAGAGTAATAACTTTTGTATAAGTTCTTTGGTCTAATTAAATTTAGACCTGTTTTTCTTCCATTCTATATTTTTCATATTATTTATCTAGGCCTATCTAGTATAAATAATTTTAGATTTTGCTATGCCTATCTATATTCTTTAAATAGTAGGTCAAGGCTTAAGATAACTTTCTAACAACCACAAGCCTATATTTAAGCATCCAGGTTTAATTCTAATTCAGAAAAACTATACCCTATATAGCAATTACAATTTTTAGTAGAGTAGGGCCTATTTTATTTTAAAATTAAAATGATAAGCCTAGTTATAACACTATTTACTAAAAATAGACATTACACTCTTAACCTAAGTGTTTAAAATCAAGGAGGGATTAAAACCAAGTTTTACAGATATGTCAGTCTACCTATTTATAAATCTAGATAAGCATATATAAAACAAACAAAAACAGAATAGACCTATTTAATTAAGATTTACTTACTAGCTAGGTCACTAGAACTAGCCTAGCCCTAGCCCCATAGTCAGGAAGGTGTCCAGTGTACGCCGGAATGAAAATTAAGAAAAAATGTTGTGTACGCCAAAATTGAAAAGCCCTAAAAAAGCGCTTTTTGACGTACGCCAAAATTTGAATAGCCCAAAAAAGCGTACGCCAAAATTTGCAACTTAAATCTTAACTTACCTGTATGTCATCTGTTGTAACGTGAAGAAATCTAAAATACTAAAGTAATTATTGTACAGAATTAGTTAATAAGTTAAAATAAATAACTGACTTACACAAAACTTTAGTAAAGTTTTGTTAACAATAAATCAGATTTAAAATTTACGTAATTTCAGCGTTTTAAAGATGAAAATAGATTTACCAATTCACTAAAATTGAACGATATACAATACTTTGTCGAAGTAATTGGGTTGTTTGCAGGTTTTTTAAACGTTTGTTCGTACGCCAATCACATGCAAATATTGTAGGCCGATTTTTGGACAGATTTTTGCATGCGAAAACTGTGTTGTGTACGCCAAGAACTCTGTACGCCATTTTTCGGACCGCGTGTACGCGAAACTGTACGCCATTTTTTTGGGGGGGGGGCTGATGTACGCCGGAAAATTCCGGCGTACGGACACCTTCCTGACTATGGCCCTAGCCTAGGGGCTAGAACTAGGTATGTATATATAAATATAATATAATGAAATGCAAAAGACTACAAAAATACTGATCTATGTATGTAACTGAATTTCTGAATTATTAATGGATTAATGAATTATTAATGGACATCACTAGGTCTAGACATGCATTCTGTTTCTATTAAAGCATAGAACAAAGTCATAGGCCTAGGCCTACTCATACTTATAGGCCTGGGAGTAGGAAACAAGCCTAGATATATATATGATATAGATATATATATAGCATATCATACATTTTATAGTCAGTCTGTCAATTATGTCAAATTTTTTTAATTGATGACGCGATCTGCTCTTCATTTAAAGCCATAGCTATACTTAATCAAAAAAGTTATTATGGCTAAAAAAGTAAAAAATAGTGATACTACACTATGAAACAATTTAAGGAATTAAAAATTACGTATTCGGCTAAGTCAAAAGAAAGAACTGAGATTATTGCAAGAGCGAGAATTCAAACTATAAGGGTCCACTATGTTCAGAACTGCGAAAGAATATTTAAACAAATTCATTTACTGTTGGCTGCCAGAAGAACAACTAAAATAAATACAAATCATTAAAAAACGTAATTACTATTATGTTAAATATTTTGTGGAAAAAAAACAATTCAGACACTTTTCAAAACTGGTCTGTACAGATCTGCAAGAACTGATCTGACAAGATCCAGCAGAGAAATGTGAAAATATACGAAAGTCTTTTTTCTGATATACAGTTAGAAATTTTGTTTTCTCTTTACCTCATAAGTATTTTCTAAAAAATCACGAATGTTTTTTACGTATTAAACAATAAAAAATGGCTTGCAAAGATTTGTAAGATCTTGTAAGACAAAAGCAGATACAGATCTGCTAAGAGATTTAAGTAAGAACAGATCTGTTAAGAATGTGTTAACCAAAATTCACAGATCTGTTAAGAAATTTAAGTAGGAACAGATCTGCCAAGAATGAGTAAACAGAACTTCATCTAGGGTTGCCTTTACAACAAATGGAGAAGACTGCATGGTTTAAAGCCTGCTGCTTGCTGAAAGCTTAAAGAAAATTCTAAAAATACTGAGCCCGTATTGACAGTTTTTCTCTTCACTTCTCGCTTTAAAGCTCAATGCATCACTTTTCTAGCGAGGCGCCTACCAAGACGCCAAAAATTGGCTCCCCTACAATTTAAATTTCTGCCGTACGCCACCAAAATTGTTTTATCAGGTCTCCAGCTATGCTACAAGCTACGCTGTGATAGCTAGAGCACTCTGTTAATGCGGCAGATGCGGTCTAGCAAAGCTGTGATCAATCATTCATCAAAACAGTATGTTTAATTTATTGTACATGCACAAATAATTGGAATCTAGGGTCAGGGGCGCTCCGAGTGGTCGCGCCCCCTGTTAGTGATGACGTGCATTTTCGCCAAAATTTATAGCCATCACATCTCCGCCCTATAGGGGTTTATCCTCCAAAATCCGCGCCCCTCCACAAAATCCAAAAATTCACCAATGAATCGGATATGGTCTGCCAGTGCATATACAAGGGTCCTGGAGTTTATACTTACAGTTCTATGCCTGCCATGCAAGATTTGAAGAAACTTTAGTCGTCATCGCTAAACGAGCACAGTAGCTAGTTCCAGAAAATCAATAAGCAAAGGCCATGCGATTTCGTGCCCTATAGACGAAAGAAATCTCCTCAAGCCAAGGTACAAAAGACCTGCAAAAGGTGGATTTTAGATGAAAAAGGTGGGCAATGTAGGGGCCTGTATAGAGGCCTGTAGCAGGGCCTTCGACCGCGACTACACATATCAGAGCAAAAAAACCTGAAGCCGGCACGTCATCACAGTAGTGCATGCACCCGGTGCGTAACGTTACAGGATTTCGAATGTATGCCAATACATGTACAAAAAGTTTTTTCTGCTTATCCTTTATGTAGATCATATGTAGATCATATTACTGCCGTTATTTGCAGCTGACATTTTGCAATTAAAATTTATCTTTCGAAGCTTAAATCATACTTAGACTTAGACGTCTTATTAGTTGAACAACATTTCTTTTCTAGTTAGCTTAATATATGCGTTAATTTGTGCCCAAGAAATGGTCCTTCTCGGCAAACTTTGTTAAAGTGCTATTACCATTTTTAACTGTTTGAACCCGGGTGATTCTCATCGAGAGGTTTCGGAGGTTTTGAGGTTTTTTAGAGGTTTCATTTCGAACAAATATTTTTGCACAAAAACTTTAATACTGTAAAAAATTGAAATCTTACTGAAATTTACTAATGAATACAAATTTTCTTTAGAAAATAGCTTGGAGGTTTTTGATTCTTTTTAGTTTTGCTTTTAATAGGCACGCGCGGAAATTATTTAACTTAGGCAACTATTTTCATGCTTGAAAGTGGTTTTTTAAACACTACGCAACACAACACACTGGTAATGTCATCGTTGCCATTGGCATTTACATTCAAGGTGCATAAATAAAATAAAAAATATTCGACTTGAAGGCGCTGCTTGAAATATACTGAAAACATATAGACAGCTGTTTCATCCGTTTCCCGTTTTTACTTTTGAGTGCTGCTGCTGCTGCATACCATTTTGCATTCGAATTATGTTATGACATTGTTGTGATGTTATGTTATGTTAAGACATACTGCCTCACAGAAGTAAATAGCAGAATTATTGTTGTCTCAATGTTTTTTTATAAATATCTAAGGGCCTGGAATTACAAGTATGCATTTTACTTTTAATTACTTAAAGCCGAACATTTTACTTTTAATCATAAAATTAATTTCAATCACTGAAAGCTATTAGCTTTTCTCTCATAAATAACACTAGTTGCACAACTGTTACTGCTGACAAAAGCTCTAACACGTTTGAGTTAGTTCTTATACAAACAAAATGCTTACAGTAAGACTTTGCACATGTATTGCACCACCTTTGTTTGATGCTAAAAATCTATGTTGAGCAATAAACTAGATAGCTGATACCAATATATTTACTAGAGTTAAAACTAAAAAGTCATTGGACACATTTTTGGCATTGTTTATTTTAAAATAATATAATTTCTTCAATATAAATGTATTGGCATCTTTAAAGATTGCAAGAATAAATGTATAGGAAAATCATTATGTCAAATCATATTGACTTTTAAAATTGATTGTTTATAAAAAGTTATAGATGAAAGTAATCAATACCTTTTATTTCAACATGCTTTGTTTCAGCTGCCAATACCATGCCTGAACTACCGCTTGCCTGGTCTCCTGCCTGCATTCTGAGCCTGTATCCTACATCGTCAAGACCACCGACGTGATCGAGACCTCAATATTGTAGGGTGAGGAACATAGGCGATGCTTCTCCAGTGCGTGGTTTCCGCTACTGCCAGCAAAGTGCAATCGGGCAGTCGCATTATGTCAGTTGTAGTGAGTTCCATTTGGATCAGTAACACTCGGCTGCTGCTGCTGGACAAAAATGATTGGTGTGAGTTCCCTTGGCACAATTCCCACAGGGCAATCAGGTGGGCTGCAAATTCCTCTCCAAGATTGGCACCAGCATGTCTGACATTGCCTTTCATGGCCTCCAATTGAGACTATCGAAACAGTTGATTTTTTATGCTGGAAGCCCAAAAATGCGACAATGGGACTCGAGTGATGCAATGATGAGCAAAAACGCTGAAGTCGAGCCGTGCCAAAAGCATATTGCGCCAACTGCGCTGCGACTTCTAGAAGCATATCATCATGAGCAATGGTATTTTAGTAGGCCATTGCTTTGTACAAATTTCCATAGTTTGATGGGTTCATGAAAGATGGCATGATTGAGAAATACAATGTTAGTCTTATTTTAGACTAAGATATTAGATTTTAGACTTTAGACTAGAAGATTTTAGACTAATGATATTATTTTAGTATATGGGTCTAGTGTAAGTACTTAACATCATAAGAAAATCTAAATATTTAGAGCCTTCTCCCCAACATGGTTGGCACCATGCATTTCATTGGCATGATAACTACTGTGGATGATAAGAGAGTATATTTGTTTAATATTAAAACAATTTACTTATAAAGTAAATTAAAAATTGAATAAAAATGTGATGACTAGGCATACATAAGTACAAGCTACTATTTACTTTGAATATTTGCATAAAAAGACAAAAACTAAAGCAAGTTACTAATGTAAAAGAGTAATAGAAATTGGCTGGTAGCGATGCTCGTTTAAAAAATAATAGAGAAATGAAGGCCAACACCAACATATAATAAATTATTATAATAGCCAATGCGTTTCGACACAAGCAGTCATCTTCAGGGAATAGAAATTGTACTCGACTATATCAGCTTAAATTATGACTAAATATAAAGCTATTAACAAATTATAGGCCTATTTAAAATTAAAAGTATAAAAATTTCAGATCATTAGAGCTTTCAATTTTATAGGTAGAGGTAAAGCAGTAAAATAAAAAATTGCCATTTTTAAAGCACTAGTATTTCACTAGTATTTAATTCACTAGTATTAGAGGCTTGGCTTAGGTAATAAATTTTTATCTTATGTGCATTGTGTGTTAGGATTTAGGATGATGATGTAAAAATAGCAAATAATAGAAAATAGAAAAATAAAAGTTTTAGTATAATGGATGTAAAATAAAAAAGAATATCAAATAAGTGAAAAAAATAATTATATTTTACATTATAGATGCCTAGTAAAATACTTAGGGCCTTTAGTTAGTTAGACTAACAATCTATATTAAATAGTGACTGATACTGACTTGATGAAAAAAATACTGACTTGGTCTTGTTAGTCTTAATTTAGTTAGTCTGGCTTAAAAATTGATAGCTTTTTTGACCAAGTCAAAAACAATCTGAAATTCGTATTGGTAAATAGTGTCTGTTTTTAATTACATGGACAGGTCAAGTAGAAATTAGGATAGTTACGAATATGCATTGAAATAGAACAACACACACTTGTGACTATTCGCAACTTTGCGCTTGTGAAATGAAAAGGAAGCAATGAAAATGGTATGGCATAAAATGTGTCAGAAGGACGTATCTGTTTCCCCATAGATATTCGTATTGATATTCAATTTCTAACAAATGCAACAAAATAAACCTACTTGTACAGCTCGGATTTGCATGAAAATTTACAGAAAAATTATTACACACAAAACAAACACCTCTGTGAAACTTCAAGTCCATCAGACCACGCAAAGCGGAATGGCAAGAGTTTTAAAGGTGCTCGTATTTATAATGCATTGTATATGCGCACAGTGTATAACATGTATGCCCATTTGCAACACTTGTACAGCTCGGATTTGCATGAAAATTTACAGAAAAATTATTACACACAAAACAAACACCTCTGTGAAACTTCAAGTCCATCAGACCACGCAAAGCGGAATGGCAAGAGTTTTAAAGGTGCTCGTATTTATAATGCATTGTATATGCGCACAGTGTATAACATGTATGCCCATTTGCAACACTTGTACAGCTCGGATTTGCATGAAAATTTACAGAAAAATTATTACACACAAAACAAACACCTCTGTGAAACTTCAAGTCCATCAGACCACGCAAAGTGGAATGGCAAGAGTTTTAAAGGTGCTCGTATTTATAATGCATTGTATATGAATTCCAATCCCAGCCGGAACTACTTTTGCTTGTGTTCCAGAATATGAAGTTATACTCAAACACAGAACTTGTTAATAATTATAGGATAGAGTTAAAAATAAAAGTGGAGTATAAGTTCGTATAAAATTAGAATTTGAGACAAGCATTAATCACATGTTGGCTTGTGGTGTTGCCCAAGAATGTCAGGCAATGTCTGTCTTAAAACAAGTATTGGCAAACTCCGGCCTCTGTCCCTGCGCCTCCCTACGTCCCTAGATTCCTTTGAAACTTCAGTCAATTCTCTACTGTTTCCTCTCTTCTCTATCGTCTCTCATCCTTTCCCTCCCATCTCATCTCATCTCTTTTTTCCTCTCTCCTTTATTTCTTCCTTCTCCCCGATCTTCTCTTGTCTCTCCTTATCTTTCTTTGGTTTTTCTACTCTCTTCTCTCTCATTGCTTTATCATCTCTCCTTTCTCTTCTTATTTTCTGCTCTCTTATCTCTTCTTATTTATCTCTGCTCTCTACTCTCTATTCTCTCTCCCCTCTGTATAAATTCTCACTCCTCACTCTCCCCTCTTTCTTGACACTTCCCACTTCTCTCCTCTCTCCGATCTCTTCTCTCTACTCTCCCCCGATCTGCTCTCGTCTCTCATCTCTTCTATCATCTCTTTACTCTCTCCTCTCTCATCTCAATCCTCTGTAATATATCTTTCCTGCCTCATACTCTCTCTCATTATCTGATCTGTAGTCTCCTTTTATCATCTCTCCTCTCTCAACTTCCCCCACTACTCTCACCTCTCCTCTCCATCTCTCTCTCCCTCGCTCTTATCTCTCCACTCATCTCTCTGTTCTCTGCTCTCCCATCTCTCATCTCCTTACTATATTCTCTCCCCTCTCCGTTCTTCTCTTTCCTCTCCTCTCCCCTGTCTCTCCCTTTCCCCTCTCTCCCTTTTGCTCTCGATTCTCTCCCATCTTTTCTCCTCTTTCCTCACTCCACTTCTCTCTCTCCCTTTGTCTCTCCTCTCTGCTTTCGTGTCTGTAATAGATTCTCTCTTATCACTTCTATCTCCGCTGTTCTCTATTCTACCATCTGTCGTCTGTTCACTCTCGTATCTGCTCTCTCGATCATCTCTACTCTCTATTCTGTTATCTTTACTCTTATATGTTCTCAAATCTCTCCTCTGTACTATTTTCTTTCCCCTCTTATGACTCCTCTCTTCCAATCTCTTCTCTCCTCTCTCTCCACTCTCTAATCTCTAATCTCTTCTCTCTCATCTCTACTTTCTCCTCTCTCCTCTCTCTCCACTCTCTAATCTCTACTCTCTTCTCTCTCATCTCTACTTTCTCCTCTTCCCTCTCTCTCCCATCTCATCTATCTCCTCTCTCTCTCTCTCTCTCTCTCTCTCTCTCTCTCTCTCTCTCTCTCTCTCTCTCTCTCTCTCTCTCTCTCTCTCTCTCTCTCTCTCTCTACCTCTCTCTGTCTCATCTCATCTCTCTCATCTCTACTTTCTACTCTCTCTTCTCCTCATTTCATCTCTCTTCTTTCTCCTCCAATTTGCAGCCCTGAGAGGAATTTGTGTATCTCCAGCTCCACTGCACTCCAGCAGTCTAACAACCTATATTGCGTAGCTACTTTCTTATATCTATCTTCAGTTCATGTGCACTCGTCCTGTTTACTGTTTTTTGCCTCTCTGTCCAGCTATCTCTCTCCCTTGCTGCATTCTGATTGGCTATTTATTATCGTCTCTTTCTTTAGTCGCGCACCCACCCCTATTTTTCTATCAGCACACTCCCCACCCCTCTCTTTTAGTTTAATCTCTGATAAATGTAGACCTGCACGCTTGGTCCCTGCGTCCCACTTACTAGTTGCTTCTTTAATTTCAATTCTAAGTAAATTTTCTCATTTTCTCTTGAACGAATACTAGATTCTATATAAGCAATAACTTAACTGACCATTGAATTTTTCAAATATGTGGACTCGTGGACTCGTATTTTTCTTCGTAGTACTGACCACAATTCTAGTAACTTTCTGTTTTGGACTGCCATCAAAAGAGCAGGTATTTGCAGTTTCATAACTTTCTGAATGCATGCAATGTCGAAACTGGATCTTTATCCGTAATTTTAAATGGGTTATTCCTATTTTAGGCTCAATCTGTCCTGGTAGAAGCCAGTAGAATTTATCCTCCTCCAACTGGCTTTCGTCACTCTACACCACTTTATGTGTTCTTATGTCGGGCACTCAAAATTCGAAACCGACTGCGATCGCGGGTATATCTTTGGGGTCTAATGAATAGGTCGCTACATGTACCCCAGTCAACTGAGACGACTGATGCTGCAGGACGTTCCAACAGTGCATGTAGCCAGAAGAGCAAGAAAAATAAACCGACTGGAAAAGTCCAAGGAAAGAAAGCTCAGAGATCGAAAAATAGACGTGCATATAATACAGCTGGCCAAAAACATTCAACGTTAAACGGGAGACGTCAGGCTGATAAAACGATTTATGAACCCAGCGACCCTATAGGCCTATAGTAGAAAACAACGATGGACAGAAAAGCGAAGATTTTTGCAACGCAGAGAATAGAGAAGAGAGAACAACGCGTGTACAAGTAGATTTGAATGCTACAAGCTCATCACAATCGACGTCAAACGAACAACCACCAGAAGTTGAGGAAAGTTCTGATGAAACTGGGGAGAATCTGATCGAACTATCGGAGAGTGATATCTGCAAAATTAACCTATCGGTGGAAGATAGTCAATCTGGACCAAAGTATACGTTTTCAAAAAGTTTTCTTAATGAAGCAGTTTGCCGTGCTATGTGACAAGTCGCTACGTGCTGTTTGAGGATGACGGGCTATAATCACATTCGAAAGCAGAATTCAAGAAAAAGTAAGCAGAATTTTTGGACAATTAGAGCGGAATGCAAAATTGAAGGATGCAGAAGAAATTACGCTTTAATAATGAGAAGACCACCACGTATTGACGGAACAACATGGTCTTGGGAGGTTATTATCACGGGAAGGTTAAACCATCAAGATGCTACGGCTAGTTGTTTTCGTAGAACGACCGAATCAGAAAAACGTGAAATTTACGACGATATAAAAGAGGCCGGTGCCGTTGAAGCATTCAGAAGACGCTTTCTTGCGATCGAAAATTTACCATTCATTCTGTCGTGCAACTTTGATGCGTGCAAAACCAAAACTGTGATGTATAATTTAAAAAGTAAAATGGAGAAAGACGAGAGGTTACACTCTGTTCTTTTTGTTGAGCTTGGAGGTCTACAAGACATTTTTAAACTTCGATATCCGCATCCGATTTTTCCTGGAGTCATAATGGAGCGTAGTTTAGATCCACTACGTGTTGTATTATTGTCCAACCTTGAAATACAGCTTCTTAGAGCAATTATGTCAGCTCGTACTCCAACAGTGCTGCATATCGACGCTACTGGCTCGTTAATAGAAAAAAACTGTTCACCTCATCCTGTTCTACTCTATTCTGTCATCACAACTGCTACTGATTCTGTTCCATCGTCGCCAGTTGGGAATATGATTACAGACTCCCATAACGTTGCATCCATTTCTCACTTTCTAAAACTCCTCCGCCATAGAATTCTGCACTGTGTAAACTCACCTTTTTCTGTTGACCTAAATATTCTTTTTATTTCCGACTTTTCATGGGCGCAAATTCATTCATGCTTAGACTTCCACCACACGGACGTGACAACGTACATCCAAATGCATTACAATTACTTTATTACGGACACCCCTAGCGAGATTCAATATGGCGTTTTTCTGTGTAGCAATCATATTATAAAGTCAATTTCGGACCACTGCAAAAAACACTCCTTGAACCAGCAAAGCCGTCAGCTATTTTTGAAGTTATTTTCTTTAATTCAGTATTCCAGTACGCAAAAACTATCCGTCAACTTCATCATGGACACGCTTATTATATTTGGATCTCCGTATGCCGAGCAAACCGTTGCTGCTAGAACTAGGGTAGCAAATTTTCTGAGAGATGGCCATGTTCCAGAGTATTCCGAATCAATCAACAAAGACTCATTTATACTTCAAGACAAGGATCATGCAAGTATGAACGCGGAAGGTGACGCGATACTGAAAAATTCTCCATACGAATACTTTAAAAAGGAATTTACCACAATTCAAAATACTCTCGCGCATAAAACCGGTCATTCGCATCTGACAGATAATGAATTCTACAACCCTAGATTGAAAAACTTTTTCTTGCTTAGATACCTGTCCATCCTCCCTCTATGGGCTATATTTACATGGAATCATTTGATTGCTAAAAATTCAAAGTCTTTTTACTCAAATGCTCATGTGGAGAGTTGGTTTTCTTCTGTGAAAAGTCGATTTAACACCAAGTCCAGGCTGAGTACCTTTTTTCTGTAAATTTTCATGCAAATCCGAGCTGTACAAGTATTGCAAATGAGCATACATGTTATACACTGTGCGCATATACAATGCATTATAAATACGAGCACCTTTAAAACTCTTGCCATTCCGCTTTGCGTGGTCTGATGGACTTGAAGTTTCACAGAGGTGTTTGTTTTGTGTGTAATAATTTTTCTGTAAATTTTCAAGCAAATCCGAGCTGTACAAGTAGGTTTATTTTGTTGCATTTGTTAGAAATTGAATATCAATACGAATATCTATGGGGAAACAGATACGTGTCAGAAGGACCCTACCACTTCGCATAAAAACAGTTAAATAATTTCCGCGCGTGCCTATCAGAAGCAAAATTAAAAAGAATCCAAAACCTCCGAGCTATTTTCTAAAGAAAATTTGTATTCATTAGTAAATTTCAGTAAGATTTCAATTTTTGTACGGTATTAAAAATTTTGTGCAAAAATATTTGTTCGAAATGAAACCTCTGAAAAACCTCAAAACCTCCGAAACCTCTCGATGAGAATCACCCTTTGAACCCGACCCGATAAGACTATGCAAGGCCCATCATACATACATACATACAAAGGCGGTTGGGCCGCGCCACTCGCGCGCGCGTGCGCGCAGCAGCCTTAGAGACACAGAGTGGTCTTCTGGGCGGATTCCGGCCACCAGACAGATGGTTTTGCCAACAAAAAGTTTTCACTATTTGCTGTTTCGGTCACAATAGTGTTTATTTCAAATGCAGATAGTCGAGATAGATTTATTCTATGTAGGCCTACTGTATTGTATTAAGCTATACAATACATGTATTTAGCTTGCTTCTTTCAATGCAGTGTTTTATTTCAAATTTAAATTGAAGTAAATACTTTATATCAGTTGCTTGTAATTTGATGCCTTGCATCTTGAAACCGACCTTGTGCCTTGCATAGGTCAGCATCAAAAAGGAAGTATACTACTTGTTAAAGTAAAGTGTTTCTAAGAAAAAACACTTATATTTTAGCTTTTAAATTTTTTTTCATGCAAAAAGAGCAAATGCAAGAAGGGTAAAAACATGCAATTAACTTTTATACCTTCTTATTTCATCAAAAATAGAACTTGTCAAAAGCAAAAATTATTGATTGCAATTCCATTGATGCTTATTATTGCTATGCTATTAATATTCTCAGTTGTAGTCAGTATATTCACTGTTGCATAATAAAATTTTGAAAGAAATTGTACTATTTTTATTAATATTAATTAAATAACAATCTATAGGCTATAAGGCCTAGTATTAGTATTTGACAAAAAGGATTTTAATGAAAAGGTTTTTGACAAAATAGGCCCCCCTATCTTGTCACCTTTCAATTCTTTTTGCACAAGCTTGTGCATATATAGGCCTTTGCTTTTGTTTCAAAGGGCAAAGCCATCAGCTATAGGGGCCTAAAGGCTACAACTAGCTGGTCCAATTGCAACCATTGGTGATTGCTAGCTATTGCATAGCCTTAAGCCACATAGGGCATAAATGGGCCTACCACACTTTGATGGCCAAAAGCAAGTTGAGGGTTTATTTCTTTGCTTTATAAGAAAGTATGCTGATCCACTTGATGAAATTCTCACTGTTAGCATTTATGAAAGATATAGCAAGTAGTATGACTAAGCACCATTAGATATAAGAAGACATTGACAATATTGCAATAGGCCTAAGGCGTAAGGCCTATAGCTAGCCTAACAAAGCAAAAATAATAGATACATAAATAGTATAACAAAAAGAAGCAATAGCATAAGCAAGCTAATATAGAGTATAGTGGTGGCCACAATGATGTTCATTAACATTGTAGATATTCGTAGGCCTAATAAGATTATATTTGTATGATAGTGTCAACTTTGAAATTTTGTTTTCTATAAGCCTATTTCTTAGATATTTGCATTCATACATGCGTAATAGTTGGCTGAGTTGACCCATCCAGTTGACCAATTTGGTGGCCAACCAAGGTAAGTCATAAAAATGCCTAGGGCCTACCCAAATAAATATTTAACCTTAATAAGACTGTCATAGTTAGGCCCTCTTGCTGTTTATCTAAAGTGTCGTAGGGCTTACTCCTGTCCTCCAATTTTCCCACTAATTACCACCAAGCTGTGCTAGCGGTTTTCCTGTACAATACAAAATCCACTGGTACTAAGTTGTTCTAGGGTTATTTCTTCTTATTAATCTTACTGATTGTTATTTGTCTTTTACTAGTAGCACATGTACTTCTATTGGTAGCGTTTGTACTTCTATTGGTAGTGTCTGTACTTCTATTGTACTTTCTGGCCTGAGCGGTCTTTTAGGCACTATTTATCCTATCCCTATATTCCTCTAAAGATATTATTCTCAGTCCTGGGCGTTCCCGGGATCAGAGGGTCACAGCGCACTTTGCTGGGTATTCTGCCCTGAGGCGGGTTTCTCAGACTCTGAGTCTGGACTTCTCTACCCTGTGGTAGGATTTCTGCCTTTCTATAGGCGGGTTACAAGACTCCTAAGTCTAGGGTTTCTCAGATTCTAGATCTGGTTATCTCGTTCTCTGAAAATGGATTTAACTCCCAATCTTGGGGCAATTCCTATATTACTATCTAATACTACTCGAAATAAGTAACACAAGCGAATACAAGCTCAAGGCTGATAGAATTTCTTCTCAACTGAGAATTGCTTATTGTTCAACGAGGAACAGACGAGAGCAAGATGGTTTGCTAGGCTCTCAAATGGCCTCTATTTATAGTATAATTTTTCCTGTCATTTCAAACAAAAAGTAATATAAAGAATATAGAAAATATACAAAGTATACAAAATATTCGTGTAGTAAAACAAAATAATAGCTTTTTTGAATTTATACCTTTTCTAAGAAATGTAAACTACTAAAAGAAGAAGGCCTATTACAAAAGCTACATTATTTTTGCTCTAGGGTTTCTTATCTTTTATATTTGGCCAAAAACTAGTCGCATTTATTGTAAAAACTAAGTTGCATAGCCAACCAAATTTTAGAGGTTGCGCATATATGTTTGCGTTTAAACTATAGGCCTACTTCAATTTATATTTTATCTATTTTATTTAACCTTTTTAGGGCCTAATACTTAAAGTTACTCTTCTTATTTCTATTAAATTAAATTAGGCGTATGCACACATCTTTTTAGACTATTTGATAAACTGACCAAAGGACTATATGTAATAAGAGTATAATTTCAAAAAGTAAAATACTGTGTCTATGCATAAAGCTAAGATATCATACATGCACAATCTTGAGAATCACTCAGCTATTTCTATTGGCAACACATATACATGTAAGTCCCTATTGGCCAAGAGCAGTCATAAGATGACTATTCTATTCAATAGTGACTTACATGTGTGTGTGTTGCCATTAGAAATGGCCAAAAAGTTTGAATATCAATGTTGGAATAAACTAGAGCATGCCTGCTATATTTTGGTTAGTTTCTTATCATCATAGGTCTAATTTAAATGTGTATGAATAACAAATATGACTAGGCCTACTATCTATTTATTTACAGAATCTAGATATAGCTAGGCCTATAATAGCACTAAAGTTACTTTTTTGGGTTATCTTTAAAATGCTATTGCTAAAGTATTTTTGACTATATATAAGATATATAGAAGTTTTTATCTGTTTTCTGTTTTATTTTTCATTTGCTTAATTACAAGAAGCATTAATGCTACAGATAGTACATTGGGATTTCTTGCTATTGGTTATTAGCAGTTGAAAGAATGCAGTTATAGATAAATAGTTAACACTTTAGCCCCCACAATCTGAACCACTATGTGCATGTGGCATCAAAACTCTGTTGCTTGAGTCCCCAAACCCAGGGATTTAAAAGCTCCCCTCACAAAAGCTTAAAAATGGGCAACATTCATTTATTCCTTTAAAGTTTTTTACTGCTTTACCTTAGCCCAAATAAAAAATGGCTCCAGTGGTCTTTCAGGTCTCAAGTCTCCTAAGTTACTCAGTGACCTAGATGTGCGAATTAGGTGTGGGATTGTTATTATTTCTATCTAAAAACCTCCATATCCACAACTTCTCATTGCTGTATCCATCTCTACTTTTTCTAAGCTGGATAGCATTTTTTCTAGTTCTATCATTTCTGCTATATAAACTTAATATTCATTGTTAAATTTAAGTAAACTGTAGTCATGGAGTCTGCAGACTTTAGCATATTTGTCTTAGTGACTCTTAAAAATCTGACATTAATATTCTACTTTGAGCACACTTCAACACTTCTCAACAACTATGTCTGACTGCTTTCATTCATGCATAGAAAAGTCCTGCAACCCACGCAGCAGCTGCATCAAAAGCAGCAGCAGCAGATCCAGTCACCATCATCGCCATCCTTGGTGACACCAGAGGGCACTCCAGCTGACATCGAGACGGTCATCCGAGACTCTCTTCAACGTGATGGCGCGAGCAGCTGAAACGGCGTTTTCTTGCCGCCGCCTCCTCCCGGGATTCTTCATCATCGGTCTCAGAGGCTGCGGGGCGGAAAGCCGCCATGGAGGAGTTGCTGTCGTGCGCCAGAGACACCGTTCTGCCTGCTCACGCCGCAGCGCGCGCTGCTTTGGCGCGCGGCCACGCTAGATTGCGCGCTAAACGCGACAATTTGCAGCGCAGAGCTGACGAGGTCCATAAACAGTTGGACGCGATGAGGCAGGAGGGAAAACTCGTTCAGTTGGTGAGTGGGATTATAGATGCGCTTTTTGCGATCTCACAGTTTAGAATCGGGATCTCACAGTTTAGAATCGGGATCTCACAGTGTAGAATCGGGATCTCACAGTTTAGATTTGGGATCTCACAGTTTAGAATCGGGATCTCACAGTTTAGATTTGGGATCTCACAGTTTAGAATCGGGATCTCACAGTTCAGAATCGGGATCTCACAGTTCAGAATCGGGATCTCACAGTTTAGAATCGGGGATCTCACAGTTTAGAATCGGGATCTCACAGTTTAGAATCGGGATCTCACAGTGTAGAATCGGGGATCTCACAGTTTAGAATCGGGATCTCACAGTTTAGAATCGGGATCTCACAGTTTAGAATCGGGATCTCACAGTTTAGAATCGGGATCTCACAGTTTAGAATCGGGATCTCACAGTTTAGAATCGGGATCTCACAGTTTAGAATCGGGATCTCACAGTTTAGATTTGGGATCTCACAGTTTAGAATCGGGATCTCACAGTTTAGATTTGGGATCTCACAGTTTAGAATCGGGATCTCACAGTTCAGAATCGGGATCTCACAGTTCAGAATCGGGATCTCACAGTTCAGAATCGGGATCTCACAGTTTAGAATCGGGATCTCACAGTTTAGATTTGGGATCTCACAGTTCAGAATCGAGAATCCCCATGCTGATCGCAGGCGGACCGCCTGGATGCAATATCCAGCACAGCGGAGTCGCATGCTGCCCGTCTGTCAGCCGTGTCGCGCCGGCTGGGTGAGCGGCAGCTGTGCCTGACGCGGGAGGAGCAGGCCGCCCTGGGCGAGTTGCAGTCGCTGAAGTCCAACCGGCTGGCTTCGCTGTCAACTTTTATGGCTTCGGCTCAACGAAAGTGCCAAGCACTGGCTGCGTTGGCTGCTGAAGCCGAGGCTTCTTCTAGCAGACAGCAGCAGAAGCAGCTGTCTTCCACTGCTCAGGCTGGTTCGTCTCCATCATCATCGTCCAGCAGCTGCGTGCTGTCGCCGAAGCAATACAACGGATTGACTGGCGCTTTGAAAGACGAGGCAGGTCGAATTGAAGGCCTGGTGCAAAGGGCCAAAACTCTGGAGGAGTGTCTGGACTGATTTTCTTTTTAATTTAATTATCAATAGCATTTATTACCCGCCAAAAATGAGGCAGATGTCATAAGATTCACTTACAGTGTCAGAATGTCACAATCCAATCAATTGGATTGAATCCAGTGTCAGAATTATAGACTATAAAACCTGGTATTCAGATTGAGCCACTATGAAGGTTGCTAACAGTAGTATGAATAGTGTATCGTAATTTATCAATAGTCACTATTTAAAAGTATTTTCATATCCCGTCAACTGTCTACTTATAGTAGAAATGTAAGCTATTGAATGTTAAATAAATTAAAGTAATTATGAAGTACTTTGTTGGGAGGTATGCAATTCCCTATTCCACTCTAACATACTATTTAACAGTGTTGGGCACCAGTCCGTTAATAAGCGTTAATCCGTTAATAAGCGTTAATAAGCGTTAAGATTTTTCATTAACGTTAACGGACTGTCGTTAAGATTTTTTTGAACTAACGGATTAACGAATTTGCGTTAAAAATTTTGTAAATTAACGATAAATTCATCGTTAACGGTAGTGTCTATGTCAATGACCAAAGACGCAAAGAAGGAACGAAAAATAGAAGTCTTACAAGAAGTTTAAACATTACGAACGTATTTGGGCTTACCTGTATGCCTAAATATAATCTCTTTATTTATGACGATGATCATACAGACGTACATGTAATTAACAACTTCTTACATATAAACTTTAAAATAATGAATTAAAATAGTGTGAAACTTTATTTCTTGCGCGTGAGCATCGATCGCTTTGATTCACTTCTGTCCCAATCTTTCGCAACTTTCTGCTGCGCCTGCTAATGGTACTGAAACAACCTTCCTATGCGTATTTAATTATGAATTTCTCGTTATTAGCTTTTAAGTTTCAAATAAAATAAGTTACTTTTTACCATATGCTTTACTTTTAGTAGTATTATGCATGCAAGTTTTTAAAATGATTATTTATTACTTTTTTAGCTTTCAAATCGCTTAGATGACCTCTGTGTTTCGCTAAAAAGATGGAATAGCAAAGACTTGCATTACGAAGTCTGTTTTGGAGAAAACCATTTGAAAACGTGCAAGATTTCCGTATTTTCTGTGTTAACTTTAACGGATTAACGCTTATTAACGATTATCAGTTAACTTAACGAAATTAGGAGTTAAAAAGTTAAGATTTTTTTGTTTTAACGCTAACGCTTTTGCTATTAACGGAAGTTAAGATTTTCATTAACGGTGCCCAACACTGCTATTTAATATTTGTAATGATTTTTATTGCAAGACGTGCCTAGTAATTTTAATTATTCATTTCATATACGCTCGTATATGAAGTTAATCTACAGTTGTATTAATTCTCGTTATAAGGCCCATTGTTCTAATAAAGTTTTTGCACTTCTTTTAACTATTTGTACTTTTGTTCATTCGGAATGTTTTTTTCTATTTCCTGTAAAATGAAGTTTGTTGTTGCATCTGCCGTGTGAGCCTTTGAAATGCAACAATAAGTCGTTATCAGTCTTCAAAATCATTTTTTTAATAAAAACCCTGTGAGATTATCGGGGTCTCCTATTCCCAGATAAGATTATCGGGCTCTCTATTTCCAGGTGATATTATCGGGGTCTCCTATTCCCAGGTGAGATTATCGGGGTCTCCTATTCCCAGGTGAGATTATCGGGGTCTCCTATTCCCAGGTGAGATTATCGGGATCTCCTATTCCCAGGTGAGATTATCGGGGTCTCCTATTCCCAGGTGAGATTATCGGGGTCTCCTATTCCCAGGTGAGATTATCGGGGTCTCCTATTCCCAGGTGAGATTATCGGGGTCTCCTATTCCCAGGTGAGATTATCGGGGTCTCCTATTCCCAGATAAGATTATCGGGCTCTCTATTTCCAGGTGAGATTATCGGGGTCTCCTATTCCCAGATGAAACTATTGGAGTCTACTCCCAGGTGAGATTATCAGGGTCTCATTCCCAGATAAGATTATCGGGCTCTCTATTCTTAGGTGAGATTATCGGGGTCTCCTATTCCCAGATCAGACTATCAAGGTCTCCTTGATGAGACTATTGGGCTGTACTCACAGGTGAGAAGTGTTTTAAATTTAAATATCCAATAATTCGCAGATATTTTAATTTCATCCTTCTGCCAGCCAGACGACCCAATAAACCAATCAATGCGAGGCCGCCAAAGCGACCTCAGCCGTTGGGTTCCTCATCCGCTTCCGCTTCATCCGCTTCCGCTTCCTCCGAGGAACCGCAGCTGGTAGGCGATGAGCAGCAGCAGCAATCGGCAGACGAGTACAATTACGAATTGGAGTTGTCCTGGTGCCTCGAACGGTTGAGACTCACGGCCGCTAATCGGATGGAGAAGCAGAGAAGCTCGGGGAGTGCCAGCGGCGGTGGCACGCCGAGACGTCAGCTGGAGTCTGAGCTGGCCGCAATTCGCGTGCTCAGCAGCGCCGGTGCCAGCAAGCTGCAGAAGCGGCAGGCAATGCGCCAGCATCTGGGCGACTATCGAGCCAAGATGCGAGCAGAGTTGGCCCGTCAGCAGCACGCGTCCGCAGTCAGTCGGCCAGGCACACCTGCTGGACACGCGGTTCGAACCTGCGTCCTCTCTGAGGCGTCTAATTCAACTGACGAGCAGCAGAGCGACCAGATTGCCGCAGAGTCAGCTGTTGAGAAACCCGCTAAGAAATTGTTTGATTTCCGATTTAACTTTGATGTGCCGGATAGTGCTGATGGAACAAGTGCGGAATGTACAACTGCGGCTAATGGGGACAAGTAGTCTGATTGGGTCTTTTTCGGTGTTTTTTAATCCCTTCCAGTGCATTCTTATTGCTAGCTGAATTTTATTGATCTTTTTGTGTCAATATAGTACTAGCTAGCCGACTCTTTGAAGTATAAATATATATGTATTTGTCAAACGTTTATTATCTCAATTGATTTCATTGTGTAAAATTCAGGACATTCGGACTGGGGCTTTGTGTTTGATTTACCTCCCGCACGACATGCGCTGTACACCCAGTGTGAGCGTGTGTATGAGTATGTATGTACTCAGGAGTACATAAGGACGTAGACAAGATGTTAATACATACGCTTTGTACAGCGGTTCACCATTGTCGCGGTTTTAACTGCAACATCTTGATCCTATGCTCCTACATGTAGCTAACATCGCAGCTTTCTCCTTTGTTTCTTTCCAAGTCTAAGCCAGATTGGGATTTTCATTCCTCCGAGAGCTCTCTTGAGCTCAAGCGTCTATTTTTTGTTCCTGTTAAAGTACAGGATAAAAAGCTGTCGACGGTTAATCCCTAAGATTGTATAAATTCTGACAGTTACGAGGGATGCCTGATGCGTGCGTGCGGGAAGGATATAATTTATTGCTATACAAGTTCTCATACTTACCATGGAAGCATAAATACAATCGAGAGGACTGAGCGCTCTTCTCCCTACAGCTCAAATTCATGTGTACAATTGCGATATAGCTGCTACGCTCTCTGCATGTTGACTTGCTATTGAAGCTATTGCATGTTCACTGGCTGTCCGTGAGTGCCTCTCATTGGCCGGGCTTATGATCCTACATAGAGCTTTTTTATTCTATTTCTCTCCCTCTCCCTCGACCAGGCTGCTGTTACAAGAGCTGGCTACTATAAGAGCTGTTCAGCTAACATACCTGCCTGGCTACAACTGCATCCAGAATGAAGACGCCCGCTAGCAGTAGTTGCGAAGCCGCGTCACCAAGCACCAGAGAATTCGTCCGCCAGTCATTGCGCAGCTGCCTGTTGAACACGACACTTCGCGGACCGCGTCGGATTGTCACGTCGGAGTACCGCTACTTGAGCTACTTCTGGACGGTTGTTTGCGGCGGCTCCCTGTTGCTGCTCACTGTGCACTTTTACCAGCTAGTGCAGACTTACCTGGCCTACCAGACCTACATGCTTCAGACGGATATGACACAGACTAATGCAGCGAAGTTCCCTACTGAGTTTCCCGACATTGTGATCTGTCCGCACCAGATTTTCTCTACAGCGGCGCTACAATTGTGGATCAACAACACTGTGAACTCGCCGTGGAAAGTGATTCGCGACTATAAGACCCGAACCAATCGGCACACTGATAAACTGCTCAAATTTTCAGAGACGGATCTCAGAATCCTGTTGGACTCGTTTAACTATCCGGCAACGTTGGGTTATTATTTGAACAGTCTCACGGATGAGGAGGTACTGAAGCTGGGCCGAGGCACCGACATGCTGATCGACTGTTCGGTGGCTACTAACGGCCGCAGGAGGACTCGGCACAACTGTCCAATCAAGCTGAGCAAAGTTATCTATAGGAAATATTTAGTGTGCCTGCAGGTGAGCAGTCAGTTGATGGTCCATTGCGCGGCATATTATGCATAGTTAATTTGCTCTTGATTAATTGACTTTAAAACAAGCCTCTAAACCAGGGGTCGGCAAACTTTTATCCCAAAGGCCAGATAGAGAACCTAGCGCATGACTGCGGGCCAGAGGAGAGGAGAGATGAGATTAGAGAGAATTGAGAGCTGAGAACAGACACGAACCCTGAGCAGGCGTGATTGCTATTGTGAAGTTTCAGAGGACCCGAGGGCCGGATAGAGAGGCTCATTGCAGGCCAGAGTTTGCCGACCCTTGCGTCTTAAAACGAAGCGACGTTTCCCATGTTAATTACTCGTAAATTGATAATAAAACTTAATGAGTGACTCTTCAACGCGTCCACTTACATGCACGTCACTCACATGCACGTCACTTACATGCACGTCACTTACATGCACGTCACTTACATGCACGTCACTTACATGCACGTCACTTACATGCACGTCACTTACATGCACGTCACTTACATGCACGTCACTTACATGCACGTCACTTACATGTACGTCACTTACATGCACGTCACTCAAACGAAGACACGAAGACGAATGCGCCATGGGATGCTTGGGGTTGACCCTCATAGCTCGTATTAAGTCGCGTCGCATGTGTAGGTGGGATTTTCTCAGGGTTCAAACTACAATCAAATTCAAATTCAAAATCAAAGTACTTTTTTAGGATTATTAATTTAATTTTTTACAAGCCTGTAAAAAGTGCATGCGCAGCGAATTTGGATGTCTGAACACAAATGAAATCCCAAGTATTGCCAAAGGAACTAGTTCTTGGCATTGGAGAGTCTGGGAACGAACGGGAATCCATGGAATGCATTTTGCTGATGTGCGCGGCTGGCATATTTTTAAGGCTTGGGGGTTGGTTGGGGCTTCCCACTGAGGTGAGGTTGCTGCTAATACCAGCTAGGCTAAAAATCATTCATCAGAATGGACATATAGTCGGTCACACTGTTCCCTATACTGAAAATGTGTGCACTTCAATGATTCCTGTTTCGCATGAATTCATCGAGAGAGACTCCTATTTCCGTTTTAATTGTGCAGGTCGCTTTCGCCTGCACGTCTACCGGTATAAGGACTGCGATTCCAGTCACTATTTATACCTGTAGGATGCCATTAAATTTACTGAACTAGGTGAGGTACCTTGCCTGGATTCAGAATTCTCTGTAAAGACCCTCAGCAACCTGAGACGAATCAGCATGGTGTTCTGTTTCCTATCGATGAGCTCGAATGTTATTCGAGACGAGATGAAACAGAATTACAGATAATAATCTATGCTAGATTTCCCAACTAAAGAGTTGAGCATGCTGCTCACTGCATCATGATTTCTCCTCTGGCAATTGGGGAACTGAAACAGATCGATTTTATTCGATTAAGTCTACTTGGACACAGCAGACTGACTGCATTAGGGTAGGACGCCGCAGAATGCGTCGGAGTTATAAAAGTACACAGAAAGTTCTGCACCATTTTGAGAACCGTCTCCACTTTTTGTCGGTTTGAAACTGGGCTGAGTTTAACGCTTAATGAATAATTATCAACTTTGACTCCGGGGAGTTCAAAATTGACGGCTAATTTGACAGACGGGATCGGGGGGGGGGGTAATTTTTCTACATAACTTCTAGCTCCGTTTTCGGAGCGTTTCCAGTTGTACTTTTAGCTCAGTGTTGGTGCTTGACTTTCAATGCGATTAATGGTAATATTTATTTTGACTATATTAGTAGCAATGTTGGCTCTGCTGCAGATAATATAGTTTTATAGGCAATGTCAACTCAGCTGCTATGCTACAATAGCTACAACAGTACAGGTTAATATGTAGAACGCTGGAAAGTTTATGCATTTTGGCCTCCTTCAGGACTTTAAATTGTGAATATAACAGGTTTATCTTTATGATTTGTTTATCTGTCTGACCCTATAGCCCTCTAAGATATTCTCCAGCTATTTCTTTCTTTGTTAGAGAATGCTTTTCATCAATATAAAAGGCTTTTTCCAGCCGATTTTGTCCGTGGCAAACCTCGCCAGTTAGCACAACTAAAAATTAGGCGAATCTTTCGGAAATTCGTTTAGAGAGAAGGGAACTGAGAAAAGACACAAATATTGATCGGGCCGGATTGCTGTGGAGTTTCAAAGGACCAGAGGGCCGGATGGAGAGGCTTCGCGAGCCTCTGTTTTTTCCGACCCCTGCTCTATACTCTAGTATACAGCTAGTTTTTAACACTCTTTTTGTGGCAAAATTTAGTCCAATATTCGATATATGTCAGATCAAAATACATGCCAATCAAATATGCAGGTGACGGTGGATCAGAACGTGTCGCACAGCACGCACGAGGTGAATCTGTTCCTCGATTCCGGGCCTCGATGGGAGTCGCTGAGCTCGGAGTTCATGCACCAGATGGTGTCCTTCATGCAGGACTATGAGCAGCTGGGCAGTGGCTTCACCCTGTGGCTTAAACAGCCTGGCAGGCCGTTCGACTCGCTGTCTAAAAGGATTTACCTACAGCCCGGCAGAGTCAGCCGGGTCACGTTCAAGGAGAGGATCGAGCTTAAAGTGCAAGGTGACTATTGTGTACCGTTTCAACTATAGAAAATTTCAACAACATCTCCAACTAAACTGTTTACATGTAGAGCAAGCTGTCACTAAAGATTTGTTTGTGTTCTTTGGGACATCTGTTTGGTGCTAAAGCCCCTGGTGCTAAAGCCCCTGGTGCTAAAGCCCCTGGTGCTAAAGCCGCTGGTGCTAAAGCCCCTGGTGCTAAAGCCGCTGGTGCTAAAGCCCCTGGTGCTAAAGCCCCTCGTGCTAAAGCTCCTGGTGCTAAAGCCCCCATGCTAAAGCCCCTCATGCTAAAGCCCCTGGTGCTAAAGCCCCTGGTGCTAAAGCCCCTGGTGCTAAAGCCCCTTTTGCTAAAGTTCCTGGTGCTAAAGCCCCTGGTGCTAAAGCCGCTGGTGCTAAAGCCCCTAGTGCTAAAGCCCCTCGTGCTAAAGCCGCTGGTGCTAAAGCCCCCCATGCTAAAGCCCCTCATGCTAAAGCCCCTGGTGCTAAAGCCCCTGGTGCTAAAGCCGCTGGTGCTAAAGCCCCTGGTGCTAAAGCCCCTCGTGCTAAAGCCGCTGGTGCTAAAGCCCCTCATGCTAAAGCCCCTGGTGCTAAAGCCCCTGGTGCTAAAGCCCCTCATGCTAAAGCCCCTGGTGCTAAAGCCCCTCATGCTAAAGCCCCTCATGCTAAAGCCCCTGGTGCTAAAGCCCCTCGTGCTAAAGCCGCTGGTGCTAAAGCCCCTCATGCTAAAGCCCCTGGTGCTAAAGCCCCTGGTGCTAAAGCCCCTCATGCTAAAGCCCCTGGTGCTAAAGCCCCTCATGCTAAAGCCCCTCATGCTAAAGCCCCTGGTGCTATAGTCAGGCTTTTGCCGAAATGTCTAGCGCACATGCTGTTATTCACTAGCCACTTTTATACGTGTGTACTTTTTCGACTGTAATGAGCAGAATTCCCCAAAGGAGGGGCGTGCAGTAAGTCGTATTGACCAGTTGTTTAGTGTCTTCTTTTCTTTTCCAATTGCTGCTAATCCTATAGGCTATCTTTATAAGCTGCAAAAAAAGAATTTACCTTCAGATAAAAATAGGCTACAGCATGCAGTTTCAGTAGCAGAGTCTGTATTTTTTTATTTATATTACAATTTTATAAGAGCCTTATAGTTGGGGGACCGAGTACCCGGGTTCGAATCTGTGTGGATTACGGCACACGGTGCACATGCCTAACGATAAGAAAGTCAGGGCCGCTGTACACCCTGTGTGAGCGTGTGCGTGGTGATGGATCAGCGGGTTGACTGCCTTGATTTTGTCTTGCGATAGCGGCCGAATATCGAAAGGAAAATCTGACCTCGATCCGTTCAAAATTTTTTCTTTGTATTTGATCAGGTGAAATTTTAGCTTCAATTCACTAATCACAGTGCGAGCTAGTCAAGGTTTATATTCACCTTGATCCGAAAAGTGCAGCCCCCCAATTTGGATTTTAGTTGGCTTACAATTTCTCAGGAAAAATTACCTCAATATGAGTCACTAGATGATAGTGAAAGTGTCAGAACAGAAAGTGTCATAACAGAAAGTGTCAGAACAGAAAGTGTCAGAACGGAAATTGTCAGAAAACGAAAGTGTCAGGATTCGAGCTGTCGGTAGTACCAGCGCATGAAGCCAGCTCACCCCAATTCCCTATTCCAGGCCCATACCCGGGCAGCTGTGATCCCAGCACTGACTACTCGCAGCAGCAGTGCAGCCTGGCCGCATTCGTCCGCCACGTGCAGCGCCAATGCAGGTGCAATTATTACGAAGAGCGTTCGCACTGGGAGCCGCAGCTGCCGCACTGCACCGAACTGTTGGACAATCTGACTGAATCTCTGATGCAGATCCGATGTGTTGATCAAGTTGAGCACAGCTACACTACCCGGCTGGCAAATCCTTGTCCAGTTGAGTGCCGTCAACCTCTGCTGATTCTATTAATAATCGATAATTTGATACTTTTAAATGAGGAAATTATCAGGCTAGAAGTGAATCAATTAAAGTCGTAGATCTGAGCAAGTTACGAGTAGAAGGGTTGCAATTTCTTGGTCTGCCCCGGCTAGAGATCTAGATAGGTTGGTGGTCTGAACCAATCAGAATGAACTACGAGCGTATATGTTCTAAACCAATTAAAACACTTAAAGATCTGAGCCAATTAAACTGGGTAGTCAATTAAACAAAGTTCTGAACCAATTAAAATTCGAGGATTGCAGATCTGTAGGCCAATCAGATAAAAAAAGAGAATACAAAAATCTTTTCCAGGTGCCTTGCCGGAGACATTTATTCAACATGGATGTCAGCAGCGCAGACTTGGACTTGCCGCGCTGGTTTCTCTGCTTTTTACAGCGGCCAATTTTTCAGAATCTCAACACCAGCAATTCTTTGCACAAGTGAGTTGAATTTGTCTGTCCGTCTGTCTGTCTGTCTGTCTGTCTGTCTGTCTGTCTGTCTGTCTGTCTGTCTGTCTGTCTGTCTGTCTGTCTGTCCGTCTGTCTGTCTGTCTGTCTGTCTGTCTGTCTGTCTGTCTGTCTGTCTGTCTGTCTATCTGTCTGTCTGTCTGTCTGTCTGTCTGTCTGTCTGTCTGTCTGTCTGTCTGTCTGCCTGCCTGTCTGTCTGTCTGTCTGTCTGTCTGTCTGTCTGTCTGTCTGTCTGTCTGTCTGTCTGCCTGCCTGCCTGCCTGTCTGTCTGTCTGTCTGTCTGTCTGTGCAGCCATCCCCAACCCCTCCCCAGCTGCCTGGACAACATGAGTCGGTGCAGTGAATACGCCACTCAGCTGGTTCGCTACGTGAGCTCAACAGAGGACAACCTGACCGCGGTGAACCAGGTGCTGGACAACTGCAACTTGTCGCTATTTGTCAATGTGCCCCTCAACCAGGTGGTCAGTGTGGTTCTGTACCGCGACGGCGACCTACCTGTTGTGCTTCGTCAGCAGTACATCGTCACGCCTTCATTGCTATTCAGTCAAATCGGTGGCGCCTCCAGCCTCTACCTGGGCCTGTCGCTCACCTTCTTTGCCGAGATTATCGACTGGCTGGCCAGGTTAATTATGCACTGGATGCGGCCTTCGGGCAAGGCCACCGCTGCACAGCAGGGGGCCGATGTGAGTGCCGCAGCTATGATAGGCTTAACTATTGCAGATGACACTGTAGCAGCGGACTTGTAGTGACAGTGCAGCATTCTGCTATTCATACAGATTACCATGTTATATGCTCCTATTTGAGCTGGCTTGTTGTATTGCTTCAACATGTAGTTCATGCTACATGCATGGTTTTGAGGTCTGGGGTGCTCGGGTTTTGAGTCTGGGGTGCTCGGGTTTAAAGTCTGGGGTGCTCGGGCTTTGAGTCTGGGGTGCTCGGGCTTCAAGTCTGGGGTGCTCGGGTTTTGAGTCTGGGGTGCTCGGGTTTTGAGTCAGGGGTGCTCGGGTTTAAAGTCAGGGGTGCTCGGGTTTTGAGTCTGGGGTGCTCGAGTTTTGAGTCTGGGGTGCTTGGGTTTTGAGTCTGGGGTGCTCGGGTTTTGAGTCTGGGGTGCTTGGGTTTTGAGGTGTGGAATGTTCAGATGGTGAAATGTCAAGGGTTTTTCGATGCAGTTAATTGTATTTTTCACTTCTTGCCTTCTTTTTCTGTCTTATTTGTTATTCATTGCGCTTATTCAAGGGAATAACTGTCAATGTAATGTAAATAAAATATAACTTTTAACTTGTTATCATATTAATCATATTCATATTCCCAAGTCATTCAAGTAAGTTTCTTAGCATGAATTGGTTATGTCCCATAGAGTCAATGCCTGTGTTCATGCCTGGGTGGCATGATGCACTTGATCTAAAAAGTGTCAAAGCTTTTTTAAACAAGATTATTTGTCACTGATAAGAAATGCAGCTGTTGGCTCTGAACTTATCACGCCACTGCCTCATGCTGATTAGAGAATTGATTGACAAGGTCAACCTTTGTTGTTCGCCATGTTATTTAGCCCGCTTAAAAAATAGCGGTTGTCAGTCATTGTTGCAATCTTGACAAAACATGGCTAGCTTTTTCCGCTATCTCTGAACCGAGTGGCTCATTTAGTTTTTTTAATGCGAATATTTTTTCTCTGCGCAGCTGAGACCGCCTTCATTGTAGAAGTTCATCGAGTAGTGTGATAACGCACTCGGTATAAAATACTGGCAGCCAACGCCGCTATAAAATCCAGTCCCCTGGTCCCAGACAGCGGAAGACTAAACAACTGCTTTACGGCTTGCCTGTTTGTAAAATATTTCTGCTTTTGTACTTTGCACTTCCAGGTGAGTAGTAGGAAACTGCTTCTCTTCTGAGCATTTTAATACTGGCATTGATGCCCTTTGTAGACAGTTATACAGAAATGTCTCCTTGTCATGTACCTGGAGATTTCTGATTGCTTGTTTTGCCTGCAATCCCCCTCCCTGAAATCTCTCACCCTTTCATCCGTCTCCCTTCAATCAGTCTCCCTTCAATCCGTCTCCCTTCAATCCGTCTCCCTTCAATCCGTCTCCCTTCAATCCGTCTCCCTTCAATCCGTCTCCCTTCAATCCGTCTCCCTTCAATCCGTCTCCCTTCAATCCGTCTCCCTTCAATCCGTCTCCCTTCAATCCGTCTCCCTTCAATCCGTCTCCCTTCTATCCGTCTCCCTTCAATCCGTCTCCCTTCAATCCGTCTCCCTTCAATCCGTCTCCCTTCAATCCGTCTCCCTTCAATCCGTCTCCCTTCAATCCGTCTCCCTTCAATCCGTCTCCCTTCAATCCGTCTCCCTTCAATCCGTCTCCCTTCAATCCGTCTCCCTTCAATCCGTCTCCCTTCAATCCGTCTCCCTTCAATCCGTCTCCCTTCAATCCGTCTCCCTTCAATCCGTCTCCCTTCAATCCGTCTCCCTTCAATCCGTCTCCCTTCAATCCGTCTCCCTTCAATCCGTCTCCCTTCAATCGGTCTCCCTTCAATCCGTCTCCCTTCAATCCGTCTCCCTTCAATCCGTCTCCCTTCAATCCGTCTCCCTTCAATCCGTCTCCCTTCAATCCGTCTCCCTTCAATCCGTCTCCCTTCAATCAGTCTCCCTTCAATCCGTCTCCCTTCAATCCGTCTCCCTTCAATCGGTCTCCCTTCAATCCGTCTCCCTGCAATCCGTCTCCCTTCAATCCGTCTCCCTTCAATCCGTCTCCCTTCAATCCGTCTCCCTGCAATCCGTCTTCCTTCAATCCGTCTCCCTTCAATCCGTCTCCCTTCAATCCGTCTCCCTTCAATCCGTCTCCCTTCAATCAGTCTCCCTTCAATCCGTCTCCCTTCAATCCGTCTCCCTTCAATCCGTCTCCCTTCAATCCGTCTCCCTTCAATCCGTCTCCCTTCAATCCGTCTCCCTTCAATCCGTCTCCCTTTAATCCGTCTCCCTTCAATCCGTCTCCCTTCAATCCGTCTCCCTTCAATCCGTCTCCCTTCAATCCGTCTCCCTTCAATCCGTCTCCCTTCAATCCGTCTCCCTTCAATCCCTCTCCCTTCAATCCGTCTCCCTTCAATCCCTCTCCCTGCAGCCCCACTCCCTTCAATTCGTATCCTTGCAATCCCCCTAAATAGAATCACCAGTCTTCCCACTCCTCGATCCCACAGCGAATTCCCACCATCAACAATTTAAGTCATGCCGAACAAGAAGTCGCCGCAGCGCCGAATTCTAATCGCAATGGACGGCAGTCTGTACAGCCGTCGAGCTCTCGAGTGGTACTCGGAGTTTCTGGACCGGCCGGGGGACTACCTGGTGTTCGTGTACGTGGCCGAGCCGCCGCCTGTTGGTGTGGGCGACGGTATGGGCATGATCAGGTCCGCTGAGCTGTTTCAAAAACGGCTGGAAGCCATGGTGGAGCGAGCCAGGTGCGTGTTATCGGATATCTATATATCAGTCATAGTTTTCCCCACGGTAATAAATTTAATAGGGGAGGTCACTGCTCCCTACATTCCTAACTCCCTACATTCCTAACTTCCTACATTCCTAACTCCCTACATTCCTACCCCCTACATTCCTACTCCCTACAGTCCTACTCCCTACATGTCTACTCCCTACACTCCTACTCCCTACATTCCTAACTCCCTACGTACATTCCTACTCCCTACATTCCTAATCCCTAGCTACATTCCTACTCCCTACATTCCTACTCCCTGCATTCCTACTCCCTGCAGTCCTACTCCCTACATTCCTACTCCCTGCAGTCCTACTCCCTACATTCCTACTCCCTGCAGTCCTACTCCCTACATTCCTACTCCCTGCAGTTCTACTCCCTACATTCCTACTCCCTACATTCCTACTGCCTCTTCCAGGCAGATGGCCACCCTGCTAGATGAGAAATGCGTCCAGCTGGGCATCAGCCGGCCCTAAAAATTTGTCGAATGCTTCGCTTCCAATGTTGGAGCTGCCATAATCAGCTTAGCCGAGCAGGAGTCCGTCAGCTTGATTCTGATGGGCAATCGAGGAGCGAACTCTCTGCGTAGGACCTTCCTGGGCAGTGTGTCTTCCTACGTGCTGCATCATTCCTCAATTGCCGTCATCATTGCACCGTTGAAGCCGGAGCCGCGGAACTCGCTGGCCAGTACAGACACGAGCTGGACAACTTCAACTGGCTCTCAGTTGTCCTTCACCACTCTGTCAGCTGATGATTCCATTGATGATGATGGTGCGATTGCATCGACTGCCAATGCTCGGGCTTGCTGAGCGCAAAATCCTATAATGTATATGGACGCTAATAAGCTGCACGTACTGCTATACATGTAGCTAAGAAATGTTTGCTATAAATAAACATTTACATGTCGGATACACAACATATTCTGTAAATATATGCATTATGCAATTTCTTGAAAATGAACTTCTTCAAACAATACTTTTATGATACAATTATCAATTCTAATAAAAATGTTTTTGCATGATGATTTACACATGGGAACTCCAACGCTACATGCGAAATTGACTTGTACACCTGGATCGAATCATCGAGCTACGTTGGTAGTGTGACCTTCAGCATGTGTACACTGTAAATTGCATAAGGTCATGATTAGAGAAAAAAAGCTTTTACTAGACTGGTGATCAAATTGCACGAGCGTTATACATGTTGCTCGACTCGAGAAATTTTTGCCTAGTTTCATCTAAGTGTTATTTTGCTACTCAAAAGAATTAAGTAGTAAAATAGGGAAAAACTAAGGGTCTACTGCAGCTATTCGGAAATTGCATAAAGTTATAAAGTTCAGCCTACAAAATATATATGTTTGATATCAGATCGAGTTGCAGAGTCCTTAAGTAGTCATTGTTTCTGCTTCCGATGATTGCGTATATATAGAAGTGCTCGTATGATAAAAATTTTTAGCATTGACTATAATTTGGCTAATAAATTAAATTAAGAAATCGGTTCCACCGAGTCCTGCATGGCTGCTGCATGCTTAATTAGTTGAATTATGCCTAAAAAATGCACTCTGACCAAATATTTAATAAAATCAAGTAAATGAAGCGTATTTCTTGTTCAGAGGCGGATTTAGAAATATAAAATTGGGGGCGGATTTTTACCATAAAAGTGGGGCGTCAAAATGTACACGAGAGGGGCGCCATGATATAGCCGAGAGGGTGCCATACTGAGCAAATAGAGGGCGGTGAGGACCTTTTTTAGCCTAAAGGAAAAGGGGCACCATCATCGCCAACCACAAGGGGGAGCGGCCCCGCCCTTGTTGGACTTGTTGGAAACTATCTTTAATCTTACACTCTCATACCGTTATACGCGTTCAAAAGCGTTATGGCCTTTGCACAGTAAAATATGGCAAAATTTTAAACAATAAATGCGTTCTTAGAAAGTGTAAAAATTTTCAAGCAGTATTGCAATTGGCGTCAAAGCCATAAAAACATGATGTTAAAAGAGTCACTGACAGCATAGGCAGTTCTGACAGTGACAGAGTATGGCACAATTATCCTGTGATGAGTTAACGAATTACTACACATTCAACTTTGAAAGAACATTATATAAAAGTCAAATTTAATTTAAATAAAGATTCAGGTTAGGCCTACGGCTTACGCGTTAGTGTTTTCTATGCCTGAACGCAGCAGAACTGGATAATTCAAAGCGAATTTAAATCACTGAAAAAGTGCTATAACTTAAGGCCTAGCATATACAATATCATTGGCTATTCAATTGCCTATTGCTATTAGGCTACTTTGTTAGGATCTATTGAATCTCTCTCGAAAATAGATCCATGCCAAAAATTGCTGGTGTAAATTTGGATTAGCGGGTTGCAAGTTTGTTTATAGTTGGCATACTATTTCTACTCCATATTGGGCATAAGAAGTCATTTAAAAAACTTAGGGCTTGGCATAAACTTTTAATCTATGGTTTGTTCATTCTATTTCAGATGACAGTGCAGTGACTTGTTTACTGTTTAGGGCCTATTGTATGATCTCCACTGCATTGGGGTAGAGACCAAGCTAGGATTTAGATTGTGTAGTAGTGCATGCTAGAATGCAAATCCTATTTTAGCTATACTAATGCATACCAATGGCAATTGGCAATATATAAATATATGCCAAAAATGAAAAGGTAAAAAAATCTCTAAATTTTCTAACCATAAAAACTGCAAGGGGCAAGCAATTGGGATTAATGTCCCTAATTTTGCTAGGGCCTAGGATTCAAATGTTTTGGACTTTAGGATTTGTCCTATCCTATCACTAATTAGAAATAGATTTGGAGGTATAAATAAATAAGGACAAATTTTAATCATAAATCGCAAGAATAGAGGCATCATAACATAACATGCACTAGAATAAAGGCACTATTATACTAAGCATTGTAAGCAAACTGAGGGTAATAAGGACTTTTTTTATGATGACTTGAGCTTAAGCTTAATAGTATAAATTTAGCTAGGCAACTTTTATGCTTATGTTTTTTGGCACTTATATCTTTTTCCTATTTTAGTATAATAGGCTTTGTTTTTAGTAGGCAAAGTTTCCTAATTTCAAAACTATTATTTTGATCAGCTTTAGGGCTGGTACTTGCTTTTGCATTAATTATTTCAAGTAGTAAATAGCAACTTTGAAATAGCCCTAAATTGGAGACCTAATAGACTTAACCATTTAGCCAATCTAGCCACAATCTTTACAATGGGATCCATAAGACAAAAACATAAAATATAAGATGAAAATATGTGAAAAAACACTCTCTTCTAGAAAATTTAAGAGAAAAAAGAAACAACATAGTTAATTAAAAAATAATAATAAGAGAGAGTATTAGATACTTAAAGCCGAAAAAAATAGAAGATTTAAATTGCATGCAAAACAGATCTGACACAGATATAGGTATGCCATACTGGCCTAGTAAACTTTAAGTTAGGCATTAGGGTAGATAATTTAGCTAAGGCTTGAATTTAAATATAGGTAGCAATTGTTGAAAGGGCACAAGGCTCACTCAAAAATCATATTAGTTTATATTCTACCCTATTGAGTTTGCATAATTTAATGGGTCTAGAAACTTTGCCAGCAAGAAAGTTGCCAGTTAAGAAAATTTCCAGTAGGAAAGGTACTAGCTTAGAATTTCAACAGCTTATCACAATTATAAATCAACAAGCTGTTGAAACCCGCGGATTTTGAACCCGGGGAACTCCATTCCCCGGAATTATTTTTGCATGTATTCTGAAATCTGAGGTCAAACTCAAACAAAAACTTGTTAATAGTTAGGATGGAGTTAAACACAAAATAGAGTGCACATTCGTGTAAAATTAGCATTTAAAGCAAGCATTGATATTGTTGGCTGGGGTACTGCACAGAATGTCAGGCAAACTCTGGCCTCTGCCTCCGCCTCTACCTATGTCCCTTGCATCCTTTGAAACTTCCATCTTCTTTTCTGTTTCCTATCTTCTCTCTCGGCTCTTCTCTCTCTCTCCTCTTATCTCTTCTTTCTTCTCTCCTCTGTCCTCTCTCCTCTCTCCCCTCTTCTCTCTATTCTTTTTTTCTCCTCTCCTCTCTTCTCTCTGGTCTCTCATATCTTCTTTCTCCTCTTTTATCTCTTCTCATTTCTCTCTGCTCTCTACTCTCTCTTCCCTCTCCCCTCTTCTCACTCCTTACTCTACCCTCTCTCAACACTTCCCTCGTCTCTACTCTCTCCTTTTCCTCTCTTCTCTCAACTCTCATTTTTCCTCTCTTCTCTCAACTCTCTCCTCTCCTCTGTCCGCTCTCTGCTCTCATCTCTTCTATCGTCTCTTCCCTCACCTCCCTTCTCTCTCGTCTTTGCTCTCTTATCTCTCATATCTCTTCTTTTATCTTCTCTCTCTCTCTTATCTTTTCTCATTTCTATCTTCTCTCTCTCCCCCTCTCTCTCTCCTCTCATCTCTCTGCTCTCTCCTGTCCTATCTCTCTTCTCTCTAATCTCTTCCCTCTTTCCTCTCCTCTCTCGTCCCTTTCACCAGTTTCACTGTCCTCTAGATTCTCTCCATTCCCCTCCTCTCTCTTCACTCACTTCTCATCTCTCCCCTGTCTCCACCTCTCATCTATTATTTCATATCTCTCCTCTTTTCTTTCTACTCTCCCATCTCTCGTCTGTTCACTCTCGTTTCTGCTCTCTCATCTCCCCTCTCTCATCTCTCATCTTTACTCTCATATGTTCCCTCACCTCTCTCTTGTACTCATCTCTTTCCCCTTTTTTGACTCAGGACTCTCTTTCCTTTCTTATTTCTTCTCGTCTCTTCTCTTCTCTCTTCTATACTCTCCCTCTCTTGTCTTCTCTCTTCTCTCTCCACTCTCCTCTCTTCTCTCTTATATCGTCTGTTCACTCTCATCTTTGCTCCCTCATTCCCCTCTCTCTTCTGTCATCTCTACTCTCCTCTCTACTGTGTACTCTTCTCTTCCCCTCTTCTGACTCCTCTCTTTCCTTACTCCTCTCTTCTCTTCCATCTTCTATACTCTCTCCCCTCTATTTTCTTCTCTCGTCTCTCTGCACTCTGCTCTCTCTTTCTTCATCTCTCATCTCTACTCTCTCGATCATCTTTTCTTTCATCTCTCTCATCTCTACAATCTCATCTCTTTCCTCTCTCTTCCTCTTCCCTTTACTCTATCATCTCTCCTTTCTCCTCTCTTCTTTCTCAAATCTCTCTCTCTCTCTTATCTCTTATCTCATCTTCTCACTTCTCTCTCTCTCTCTCTCTCTCTCTCTCTCTCTCTCTCTCTCTCTCTCTCTCTCTCTCTCTCTCTCTCTCTCTCTCTCTCTCTCTCTTATCTCTTATCTCATCTTCTCACTCCTCTCTCTCTCTCTCTCTCTCTCTCTCTCTCATCTACCTCTCTGTTCTCTCATCTCTTCTCACTCTTCTCTACTCTCCTCTCTCATCGATCATCTGTCTCATCTCTCGACTCTTCTCTCTCCATCTTCTCACCTCTACTATTTCCTCTCCCCTCTCTCTTCTCTCCTCTCGCTTCTTCGTCCCATATTCTCTGCTCTCTCCTCAACCCCCTCGTCTCTCCTGATATCTATCTTTTCTCTTATGCCCCTCTCGCCCCTCCTCCCTTTCTAATAGTCTATTCTTTTTCCTTTTCACTTTCATATGGCCCGCAGCCATGAGCTTGATTCTATATCTGGCCTTTGACGTAAAAAATCCGCCGATCCCTGCTTCGAAATCCAGTTTGTGGGATGTAGTACTATCATGGTTGTTATCATTTCTCACGCTTTAATCACGTCATCTTTCTGGCCAATTAGCAGCTCTGAGAGGAATTTGTGTATCTCCAGTTCCACCACCACAGTCTGCAGCAGTCTAACAACCAAGGAAATCCGCATTTTTAGGAGGCCATTTAAATTTTAAAGTACCTTATGCGAATCTTAATGTTAAAATTTTCATGGTGTAACTAATTTAGTAGGATTGCATTGTAATCAGTTAATTTTTCGCTATTTTTAAAAATGATCCCACATCGCCTTGATTTGCCATCCTTGTTTAACTGCTGCAGACTTGTCTATACAGAGGAGTGAGGACAGTGGTTGAATCTCTCGCTAAAGCTCCTCTGCACGCCTCTCTACTCGCGGGGGTACAGAGAAGGCTATTAAAAGTTATTCCAAAACACTGTACATTTGCTATGTACATTCAGCCCTATCGCCTGATCCTTCGGCTGGGCTGGGGGAATGAGTGAGTGAGTGGCACAAACACAGAAAAAGCAGACAAACTTCACACGCTTACAGTTTCTTTTCTGAATGAGTTACAGAGTTGAAACTTTACATTTAGATAGAGAATGAGTCAATGAATAATTGTGTCAAGTTTAAAGTCAATCGCTTCACGTGGAGCAAATTTATGGCAGCTGAAAGTTAGTCGATTTTGAAACCCATTTTACACATCTGGGCCCAGATCGGAATCGGGAAAGAGAGGCAGGCGGGCGGAGGTTGGGGTGGTTGCTACGCTGAAAAAAAGCAGCCTAACTTTAAAAGTGCACAGCACCGCTCAGGATTAACTTTGAGACTCGAAATTTTACACGATTGTGCTAAAATAGTTTAAGATTGTCTGTGTCAAATTTGAAGAGAATCGGTAAAAGTGGAGCGGCGCTATGGAGGATTTAGTGAAAAAATCGCGCGTTTTAAGCAGTTTTTTGCACTTTTAGGTAGGAAGACTTGAGTCTAGGAAATTAAAAGGTAGCCTAAGACATTCTCCGTAGTAAGTTTAGGGTGGGTGTAAAGTTTGGTGTCATTTGGTTAAGCGGTTTGGGAGTCCATAGCGAAGTAATTTGTCCACAGACAGACAGACAGACAGACAGACAGACAGACAGAGTTTTGATTTTTATAGGTAGAGATAGATAGATGATAGAAGCTAAAATAAATGAAATTAATTTGTTTATAAGATTAGGCTGTTGTAAATACCTGTTATTTTAAATATTAAATGAATATATTATATGTACTTAAGCTTTTATAATTGATTAATAATTGTAAAATTACACAGCTGCTGAAATTGAGCTGATACATTCTTTGCTGCAAATTTTCTCTGCTAGTAACTTTCTCAGCTGGCAACTTTCTTGGCTGGCAACTCTTTTGGCTGGCAACTCTCTTGGCTGGCAACTCTCTTGGCTGGCAACTCTCTTGTCTGGCAACTTTCTTGGCTGGTAACTTTCTTGGGTGGCAACTTTCTCAGCTGGCAACTTTCTTCATTTCTTGGCTGGCAAGTTCGTGCTCCATATTTTAATTTGTGTGTTTGTTCCCAATCCTATTAACCTTTCTGAATCATTTATGAATGATTGCTGTAATGATTAACTGTCGCCTGAACTTTTGCTTCATGATTTATTGATAATAATAAATAATGGTACTAAACCTGGACCCCTGCCACGTGCAAGTGCTGCACTGTTCGCACTGCCAATTCCTGACCCTGTCAGTCAGCCGGCTGCTAGAGCACTGTCACACGCACAGGCAGGCATCCGGGATAGTGTTCTACCAGTGCGAGGCCTGCGGCCTGGTTGGCACCCATCAGTCGCTGCTAGTTGAGCACGCCAGAGCTTGGCATAGGGATGTGGAGCCGGTGCCAGTGAAGATTCTATCCCGGTCAACTGTTAGCAACGAGGCGCTGGTCACTAGCGCTTGCGCATTCTGCGATTTCACCTGTTCAGACGACCTGAGCGAAACTAATAATACTGAGCCGAGCCTGTCTGAGCACTATCAGACTCAGCACAATGTGAAAAATGTCACCGTTGGCAGCGGCTCCGGTGTGCGGACTCAGCCTCGGCTTCATCACGATCAGGCCCGGCCGGAGGGCGATCCGGACCTTGGCGTGGCCGCGGCGCCTTGTCAACAGAATCTTCGCCTTCAACATCAACGTCTGAGCCTTCGACATCGGCGGCCTCGGCGGAATCTTCGTCTGGGCGATTTTGATGATGAGGAGGATGATGATTGCGTAGTTGGGGACATGGAAGATGACGGTCGCGCTGACGAGGCTGGTGTCTCGAATCACCGTCGGGGAACTGGCGACCTAACCGTCGGCTCCGTCAACGGCGTTGCTGTCAGCGATCAAGTTGAAGACGAAGACTTTGCGATGGCGACGGTCGGAGTTGGCGACACTGCGGCGATGCGGAACTCGTCGACCGAGATTGCCGACTGCTTGCTGCCTTCGCATGGGCTGGTGAGACTGGGGATTGTGGGCTGTGTCAGACTGGGGATTGTGGGCTGTGTCAGACTGGGGATTGTGGGCTGTGTCAGACTGGGGATTGTGGGCTGTGTCAGACTGGGGATTGTGGGCTGTGTCAGACTGGGGATTGTGGGCTGTGTCAGACTGGGGATTGTGGGCTGTGTCAGACTGGGGATTGTGGGCTGTGTCAGACTGAGGATTGTGGGCTGTGTCAGACTGGGGATTGTGGGCTGTGTCAGACTGGAGATTGTGGGCTGTGTCAGACTGGGGATTGTGGGCTGTGTCAGACTGAGGATTGTGGGCTGTGTCAGACTGGAGATTGTGGGCTGTGTCAGACTGGGGATTGTGGGCTGTGTCAGACTGGGGATTGTGGGCTGTGTCAGACTGGGGATTGTGGGCTGTGTCAGACTGGGGATTGTGGGCTGTGTCAGACCGAGGATTGTGGGCTGTGTCAGACTGGGGATTGTGGGCTGTGTCAGACTGAGGATTGTGGGCTGTGTCAGACTGAGGATTGTGGGCTGTGTCAGACTGGGGATTGTGGGCTGTGTCAGACTGGGGATTGTGGGCTGTGTCAGACTGGGGATTGTGGGCTGTGTCAGACTGGGGATTGTGGGCTGTGTCAGACTGGGGATTGTGGGCTGTGTCAGACTGGGGATTGTGGGCTGTGTCAGACTGGAGATTGTGGGCTGTGTCAGACTGGGGATTGTGGGCTGTGTCAGACTGGGGATTGTGGGCTGTGTCAGACTGGGGATTGTGGGCTGTGTCAGACTGGGGATTGTGGGCTGTGTCAGACTGCGGATTGTGGGCTGTGTCAGACTGCGGATTGTGGGCTATGTGAGACTGGGGATTGTGGGCTGTGTCAGACTGAGGATTGTGGGCTGTGTCGACTGGGGATTGTGGGCTGTGTCAGACTGGAGATTGTGGGCTGTGTCAGACTGGGGATTGTGGGCTGTGTCAGACTGAGGATTGTGGGCTGTGTCAGACTGTAACAGTCACTGTGTCAGGCTTACAATCACTGTGTCAGACTGTTACAGTTACTGTGTCAGCTTAGTCATCATTGCCAACCGATTTGTGTTGCAGACGCTGACGCTGGTGCCCGACGGTCCACCGCCCCAATCCTCGGCCACCATCGACTATTCCGACACCGCGGACGCCGACAACGACCCTGTTGAGCTGCCCGACGATGAGGCTGAGTCGTCCACCACCGCCTCCGTTGGCCCGTTTGGCGCCGGCCAAGGCAGCGGCGGCGGCGCCGGGGGAATCGGCTTTGGCGACGATGACGACATCGAGACCGACGACACTCTGTCCGTGTCGCACAAGACTTCGCTGTTGGCCGATTCCGTCGACGGATCGACGCCGCTGACTGTGCCGCCGCTGCTACGATATTCCTCTCGGCCATTGCCGGCGACTACACAGGCAGCGGCGTCATCTTCATCGACGTCGACATCGAGGCATTCGACTCGTCGGCCTCCGCTGCCGCAGCTGGCGTCGTTAGCTTCACCAATGGATGATTCGAGCAGCAGTCTGCTAGCTGAGGACAGTGTACTGTACGCGGCGAGTGGTGAGCAGTGGCTAGCGGGATCTGTGATCTTCCTTGTCTAGCATAACACTACTCAAAGTTTAATCTATAGCTCCTATTTGTACTTGTACTAGACCAAACTTTACCTGTACCAGAGCAACCCTAACCCTGTACCAGAGCAACCCTAACCCTGTACCAGAGCAACCCTAAACATGTACCAGAGCAACCCTAACCCTGTACCAGAGCAACCCTAAACATGTACCAGAGCAACCCTAACCCTGTACCAGAGCAACCCTAACCCTGTACCAGAGCAACCCTAACCCTGTACCAGAGCAACCCTAACCCTGTACCAGAGCAACCCTAACCCTGTACCAGAGCAACCCTAACCCTGTACCAGAGCAACCCTAACCCTGTACCAGAGCAACCCTAAACATGTACCAGAGCAACCCTAACCCTGTACCAGAGCAACCCTAACCCTGTACCAGAGCAACCCTAACCCTGTACCAGAGCAACCCTAACCCTGTACCAGAGCAACCCTAAACATGTACCAGAGCAACCCTAACCCTGTACCAGAGCAACCCTAACCCTGTACCAGAGCAACCCTAAACATGTACCAGAGCAACCTTAACCCTGTACCAGAGCAACCCTAAACATGTACCAGAGCAACCCTAACCCTGTACCAGAGCAACCCTAACCCTGTACCAGAGCAACCCTAACCCTGTACCAGAGCAACCCTAACCCTGTACCAGAGCAACCCTAACCCTGTACCAGAGCAACCCTAACCCTTGTACCAAAGCAACCCTAACCCTGTACCAGAGCAACCCTAAACCTGTACCAGAGCAACCGTGACCCTGTACCAGAGCAACCCTAACCCTGTACCAGAGCAACCCTAAACCTGTACCAGAGCAACCCTACCCTCTACCAGAGCAACCGTGACCCTGTACCAGAGCAATTATAACCCTGTACCAGAGCAACCCTAACCCTGTACCAGAGCAACCCTAACCCTGTACCAGAGCAACCCTAACCCTGTACCAGAGCAACCCAAGCTCATACTAACCCCATTGACTGCCCATTCGCACCTCTCCAACCCCGCAGGCAGGCACATGAAATGCGACAAATGCGAGATGGTATTTGGCAGCGCCAAGGCGCTCAACCATCACCAGTCGAGGGCGCACGGCACCAGAGAGGAGCTGTGCTGCGCCGAGTGTCGCACAAGATTCGCTAGCACGTTCAGCCTTCAAGAGCACACCCTGCTAGTGCACGGCCGCATCGTTGAACTGTGGTGCTGCGACGTCTGCCAGCGCGTGTTCACCCACCTGAGCTCAATGCGTCGGCACAAACGATTGGCCCATTCGAATCAGAAGCCGATTCACTCCTGCGGCCAGTGCGGCATGGTGTTCTCCCGCAAGGACAAACTGCTGCTTCATCATAGGCGTCACATTCCCTGCTCTATGCAGCCGCCGCCGACTGCGGATGCCGCCGTCAGGAACGCCGAGAAGCGAGCAGCTGCCGCCGCTGCTCAAACTGTTGCCAGAGAGGCGGCTAATTAATTAGTTTATTTATTTACTGGCTTTTAGAGCTAATTTTAGTTTGAGTTTTAGTTACTAATTAGATGACGAGGCAGAAATTGAATCAAATTTACTCCGGCCGTTTACCTGTTTATAGCAAAATTCAAATTCAAAATTTGAAAAAGTTAGCATCCTTTGTTAATACTTTACTTTTGCGTTTTTTACTTTCATTTTAGCCTTGCGGTTTGATTCCCTCAATATTGCAATAGTTAATCTGCATGGACTAATCCTTTTTAATAACTATATGCGGCATTCTTGTTATTATATTATTATTTATACATACTAACAGTAGTATGTACATTTATATATCGCGTTTTGTTATAATTTTTATCTTGAAATTGAATACAATTGCTACTACTGCTAGCCTATTATTACAAAGCTACTGTTAGTAATACATGCGTTGTGGTCATCTTTTCATCATTTCGTTTGTTCATCCGTTATCAATGTTCTATATGTATAAAAATTAACTCATTTTGTTTTAATGAATAATTTTTTTTCTAAGACTGTTCTGTCAGGATTTTGTTGGATTTTAGTTATAAATATTGTATTGTTTTAAATATTTATAATAGATAAAAATTGCTTTATTTACAATGCTTCATCAAGCATTCGATTGGTTTAATTTTATTATTATGCATTCTTCTACCAAAATAGTGTGCATATCTCCTACTTATACTAGTAGGGATAGTTAGAAATTTTTCTTCAGCACAAAATTCTAGCATTTTTGTTGCCATTGTGTGTACAGATGTTATTCTACCTGAAAATAATGTGATACGTGGATATTGTGTGAGCTAATGTTCACAATTATTATTATATCCCTATATAGAATAATTAGAAAAAAAGCAATTTGCTGCAATAATGCAATCATACTACTGCTCTACTACTGTCTCTCTGTGCTTGCTTTAACTAGCAGCGCTTAGTCGTCTTTGTTCCCCGTTTCCAGCTATGTACCGTGCCTGCCGCATTAAATGTTAAAATTATTCATTAAATTAGCACATTCTGTTTAGTGCTTTTTGTTATTCATATTATTATATATCATTCTATTCATGAAAAATAAAATTCGCACGGATGCCTGGTCATTTCTTACTGGCTACTGAAAAAAGCAAAAATCCAAAGTGTCCTTGGTTATTAGTCATTTTTTGAAGTTAAAATATTTACCAATACAATTATTAATGCTTCTTAGAATATAGGCTAGCAGTGAAAGTACGCTTACAAGTAGGCGGACTCTAAAAAAACACGTTAAGTTAAAAAGTACGCGTGCACTTTTTTAGTACGCGTGCACTTTTTAGTACAATTGATCAAGTACGCAAGCACTAATTAAATACGCGTACATAACCTGCACCAAATACATGAGTGCGTGTGTACCTAAAATTCAAGTACATTAGCACTAAGCACAAGTATACGCTAAAGGTACGGTTAAAGTACTCGTGCACTTTTCAGCAGGAATTGTCCGAGTTTAGCCTGCCGGAGACGGAGCGGTCCAACCCGCTGACTACCGACATCGATCGCAGCCCGGACCCGGCCGGACTGCTGCACCAGGTCGATCAGCTGCTGCTGGCCGACTTGCGCCAACAGGCTGTCCTGTTGGATGTCCAGCTCGACCGGCTGGCCGGCGTTATGGCCGACACTGTCGCTTCCGATGGCGTTGTCGTCCTGTCCGGCTGCGGCACCAGCGGCCGGCTGGCGACTTTGTGCTGCGCCGTGGCCAATCGGCAACTTCGACTGCGTCAATTGCCGGCCGCATTTCGGCCGTGCCTGGCCGGCGGTCGGTCGGCTTTCGCCGCGTCGGTCGAACCGGCCGAGGACGCCGCAGGAGAGGGCGTCGCGGAATTGCTTGCGTTGCTAGGGAACAAGGACAAAAGCAGCAAATCGCTTCTAGTCGGTGTCAGCTGCGGCCTGTCCGCCCCGTTCGTGCTCGGCCAGGTCGGCTTGTGCCTCGGCCGGCCAGACCTGGGCGCCTATCCCGCTCTGATCGGCTTCAACCAAGTTGGCGACGTGCGCGCCGATCGAGTCGACGGACTGCCCTGGCCGGGCGGGTGTCGCGCGGTTGCTAAACGACTGGCGGAGGCCGACAATGTCGACCGGGGATTGCTAATTAATCCGTCTATTGGTGTGAGGGAAAGATTATTAAAAGTACTTAAAAAGTGCAAGGTGTACTCAAGTTTGAACGCAAGTGAGATTACGCCTTAGCGTACATTTGCACTTTTGAATAGGCACCTTTATCTGAAAATTCACTTTTAATGGGTTTATACTGACTCATGAAAGACCATAAAAAGTAGCTTATAAAAAGTGCATCTAAACTTAATGTTACGAGGGTCCTACAAGTAAAATTTTGTCATTCAAATGTCCCTTTAAATATCAAATATCTAATGCTTCTATATAAAGGGCGCGTGCGCACTTATGCTATGGTTTATAAAAGTACACATGTAAAGTACAAAATTTAGAATTTCGTCCTGCCTACAATCGTACTTTTGTCTAGTTTTGTTCGTGCGCCTTCAAAAAATAAAAGTACATTTGATTAGTACATCCGCATCCGCGCAGGCCGAGGCGATCGCAGGTTCGAGTCGGATGAAAGGCGGCACGGCGACTTTGATCCTGCTGTTCCACGCTGTCGGCAGAATGCTGGCTAATCTCGAGCCGTCAGCTGATCACTCGGTTGCTAGGGGCTGGCTATCGATTTCTGAGCATTTGGACCTGCTGGACCGGCTGTTGGAATCTGTGAAAGAAGGCGGCGCAGTTTTGAACGACTGGATGGCGCACTTTGGCGACAGTGTCGGCGTCAATGGTGACGGCGTTGTCTACGCTTTCGACAATGCCCTCAGCTCCGCCATGGCCGCCATCGACGCCTCCGAGTGTCCGCCAACTTTCGGCGCCTCGGCCGGCGACGTTCGCGCAATTGGCGACAGTCACGTTGAAGAGTTTCTGGCCGCTATTCCATTGGTTGCTAGAGACGCAGCTATGGTTGCTAAGGAAGCCGAAACGTTAGCTGAACCGGTGAATACTGAGAAGGCAGTTGCTACGGACGCTATCGGCTTTGCTCTGACAAGTCCAACTCTCCGATTAGACATTCCAGCCCGAGTCAGCCGCAGCGTAGCCTTACGGTTGCCTAGCAACCAGCTCAGCGCTATCGTCTACAATGCCGATCTGACTTTGGATCTCTCCTGGCTACCAAACGATCCACTCTGGCTAGACTATGCCGGTGTCATAGCAACCAAGCTGACGCTTAATCGCCTATCAACGGGTGGTTTCGTTCGAGCCGGCAAGACGTTCGGCAATCGCATGGTCTGCCTGCAGCCCTCCAACAGCAAGTTGGCCGACAGAGCGGCTCGGCTTGTCGCTTCCGCAGCTGGCGTGGGACTGACCGAAGCTCGCGCCGCTCTGACGAGGTTCGGCGAACCACCCGCTGGACAGATGTCGTCTAAGACGGTGTCCCCGGTGGCTGGAGCGGTGCTGCTGCTTCGCCGACCCGAGCTGAGCGTCTCCGAGGCGCGCCAACTGTTGGCGGACTGCGGTGGGCGACTGAGCGACCTGCTGGTCACTTGATAGTCACGTGACTTTGACTGAGCAATTTGAACAAATTCTCTTTGAATCATTCCGTGAATGAGCTTAGAATTATTTGGCGATTTCCCGGTCAATTTGTTTATTTGCGCCTAATCACGGTAACAATTTTACAAGTTTTAGTAATTTTTTACTAACAGACTTTTGATTTTACTTTATTTGAACACCATTTTTGATTGAAAATGAATATAACAGCAATCGGTGCAAACTGATTTTATTTGCATAAATTTTTTCGATATTATTTTTACTTTTAAATAATTATCAACCCTTAGATTAAGTGTCCATCATACATTTCATAAGTGAAAACTATGAAATCATTTTGAAGCACATTTGCGCGTCAGCTACTGCTAGTAGAAATATAGACATTTTATAGTATTTTTACTGCCAGGACTATAAAACATTTGTTCGAAGTTGTGGCAATTTGCGCATTAGGATTAGGATCCAGTATCCTTATATTTAGGCTTGCTAGATTTGACATTTCCCACATTTCCCAGCTAATGCAAATCTGCAGTATTCGGAATTTCACTCCCAATTGGTGCTTAAAAAGCGCTGGTGCGGCGTGCACTCGCCGCGTCAGCCAATGATAGAGCGTCCGCCTGCCCGGGTTCGAATCCTCAAACCAACAGTTCGCCTGATTGGCCAATTGGCGTTGAGAGCCGAGCTAAGTCACGTGACTGGCTATCGATCGATCTGTCAGGAGATCGAAGCGGCCTACGCTTCGACTGGTCGGGCCTTCCTAAGCCGCTGGGTTCGCCACCATCGAATTCGGGATGGCGAACCGTTGAATCCCACGCCGCAATTTGAAGTGGCCGAACTGGCGCGGCGCCTGCTGGAGCTCACTGTGCGGCCGAGCTGTCAAGGACTGCTAACCGCTGGCGGGGACTCCTGGCCAGCCGTTGCTAGACTGCTGCGGTACTATGTTGGCCTGAGTGTTGGCTCAGCTGCCAGGCTGGGTATTTGGCTGGAGGGAGAGCGGCTGGGTTGCCAACAGCCATCGAGACGGCGGCGACGACGACGGCGGAGGCTGGAGGACGGGCAGGAGCAGAATGGCAACAGGAGGTGAGAGGCATCGAGGCTGCCGCATTTCAATTAGTTTTTGTGCTTGCACATTTAAAGACAGACAGACAGACAGACAGACAGACAGACAGACAGACAGACAGACAGACAGACAGACAGACAGACAGACAGACAGACAGACAGACAGACAGACAGACAGACACTCTGACCGATAGACAGACACACAGACAGACAGACACACAGACAGACAGACAGACAGACAGACAGACAGACAGACAGACAGACAGACACTCTGACCGATAGACAGACACACAGACAGACAGACAGACAGACAGTCAAACAGACAGACAGACAGACAGATAGACAGACAGACAGACAGACAGACAGACAGACAGACAGACAGACAGACAGACAGACAGACAGACAGATAGACAGACAGACAGACAGACAGACAGACAGACATATGAAATTGATAATCTGAAAAACCTGACATTCAAAAATTGATGTGTCGAATTCATTATTGTTAATACTATACTACTACAGGGCCGCCAACTCCGCGAACTTGGATCCTGGCCAGCATCAGCTGCATCAAGTCGCAGCGCACGCCATCATCTACGTGTCTATTCGTCATCTTCTTTGTCCGGCCCTGCGCAGCCTGTTCCACGCTACCACATCTTCTCCAGGCTCCACCGGCGATTGCCTCTATTATCGCAAGCGCGCCTGGTACGGCGCCCTAAAAAGCGCGCTAGCCGATTTGCATCGCCGAGGCGTACTGGCGCGCCAGCCAACTCCAGTGCGGCGCTTACTAGATGGCGCCTATCTGGGACTGGGCCACCTGCGGCTTGTCCCAAAGCAGTCCGACTCCACCGGAAGTGGCAGTTTCCGGCCTCTCTGCGTCTTCCCCGCCGCTGTGCCCGCGGCCGGCGCCCTGCTGCGCTGCGGCTCGTTGAACCGGCGCTTGAGCGACCTGCTGAACGTCCTGCGGCGCCTGTGCCCGCCGCGTCGGTCGCGACAGTCGATGCTGCGCCGGCTGTTGGATTTTTTTCAACGGCATCGGGACGCTGCGATGGAGGGTGAAAAGCAGTTTTAATCTACTCTTAACAAAAAACCCACCCGAACTCCGCCCCGAAATTCGCCCCTAAATCCACCTCCAAATTCACCCTCAAATCCGCCCCTAAATTTGACCCGAAATCGGCCCCCCAATCCGCCTCTAAATCCGCCCTTAAATCCGCCTCAAAATCCGCTCTTAAATCCGCCTCTCAATCCGCCCCACATCTGCCCTTAAATCCGCCTCAAAATCCGCTCTTAAATCCGCCTCTCAATCCGCCCCACATCTGCCCTTAAATCCGCCCCAAAATCCGCCCCTAAATCCGCCCCTAAATACGCCCTCAAATCCACCCCTAAGTCCGCCCCTAAATCTGGCCCCAAATCCGCCCCCAGATCTGCCCCTAAATCCATTGCTTAATCCACCCTCAAATCCGCCCTTAAATCCGCCTCCAAATCCGCTCTTAAATCCGCCTCTCAATCTGCCCCACATCTGCCCTTAAATCCGCCCCGAAATCCGCCATCTAAATCCGCCCCTAAATCCGCCCCTAGATATGCCCTCAAAATCCACCCCTATGTCCGCCCCTAAATCTGGCCCCAAATCCGCCCCCAGATCTGCCCCTAAATCCATTGCTTAATCCACCCTCAAATCCGCCCCTAGATCTGCCCCTAAATCCGCCACTAAATCCACCCCTTAATCCGCCCTCAAATCCGCCCTTAAGTCCGCTCCTAAATCCGCCCCTAAATCCGCCTCTAAATCCGCCCCTAAATCCACCTCTAAATTCGCCCCTAAATCCGCCCTCAAATCTGCCCTTATATCCGCTCTCAAATCCGCCCCTAAATCCGCCCTCAAATCCGCCCCCAACCGCGCTGCCCCCGCCTCGCAGCCGGAGGCTTCAGCCTGATCCGCCTGGACGTGAGTCGCTGCTTCGACTCCATCGATCATCGCCGCCTGCTGACTGTCTTCAACGAAGCCGCCGACGCCGACGCCACTGCCGCACCGGTGCAGCCGACGACTCTGGCGATGGTGGAAAGAGCCCGTCAGCTGCTTGAACGAATGCTGCACCGGCCGGAGGAGGAATCAGAGCCAGTTATTCAGGCCAGCGGAGTTCACCTGCGAGTTGGCGACAGGTTCTACCAGCTGACCAGGGGCCTGCCGCAGGGCGCCTCCGTGTCGCCGCTGCTGTGCCACCTGTACTTGGCCAGCTGCGAGCGCGGCTACCTGACGCTGACTGACTCGTTGGAAGCTGGAGATCTCGGCGATGATGGAGGAGCGCCTCAGAATGAAACTGGGCGTCGGCGACCGGACGAACTCCTGCTGCTGCGGTGGGGATTCAGCTGTCTTCCATACCACACCTGAGTCCCATCTCACACCTGAGTCCCATCTCATACCTGAGTCCCATCTCATACCTGAGTCCCATCTCACACCTGAGTCCCATCTCACACCTGAGTCCCATCTCACACCTGAGTCCCATCTCACACCTGAGTCCCATCTCACACCTGAGTCCCATCTCATACCTGAGTCCCATCTCATACCTGAGTCCCATCTCACACCTGAGTCCCATCTCACACCTGAGTCCCATCTCACACCTGAGTCCCATCTCACACCTGAGTCCCATCTTACACCTGAGTCCCATCTCACACCTGAGTCCCATCTCACACCTGAGTCCCATCTCACACCTGAGTCCCATCTCACACCTACAGTAGATCCCATCTCACTCCTAGAGCAGATCCAATCTCACTTCTAGAGCAGATCCCATCTCACTTCTAGAGCAGATCCCATCCCACACCTAGAGCAGATCCCATCTCACTCCTAGAAAAGATCCCATCTCACACCTACAGTAGATCCCATCTCACTCCTAGAGCAGATCCCATCTCACACCTACAGTAGATCCCATCTCACTCCTAGAGCAGATCCAATCTCACTTCTAGAGCAGATCCCATCTCACTTCTAGAGCAGATCCCATCCCACACCTAGAGCAGATCCCATCTCACTCCTAGAAAAGATCCCATCTCACACCTACAGTAGATCCCATCTCACTCCTAGAGCAGATCCCATCTCACACCTACAGTAGATCCCATCTCACTCCTAGAGAAGATCCCATCTCACACCTACAGTAGACACCTACATTAGATCCCATTCCTCACCTAGATTCCGTCCCACATCTATATCCCATTCCACGCGTAGATCCTATCTCACACTTGTCTCGCTCTGAACATCCAATGTAACACTCTAAAAAGCTATCTCGTAAACTTACCATGTATGCCATCTCCAATCCCACACCTGATCCTTATCCCAGGTACGCAGACGATTACCTCCTGGCCGGCACCCGGCCAGCTGCCACCGCTAGGCTCCTCCGCAAGCTGAACGCCGCCCTGTCCCGGCTCGGCTTGTCGGCCAATCGATCCAAACTCCGCCTAACCGGGCCCGTTGCCAACTGTCTCTATGGCAACGGTGGCAACGGTGGTTGTCAAGGCGATTCCAGCGGCGGCGGCAGCGTTGATTGGCTCGGCTGGCGGCTGACGGCTTGCGGCGGCGTCACCTCGGCAACTGCGGGGGACGCCAGCGCCGAGCTATCGGATCGGTGCGTCTGTCTGTCTGTCTGTCTGTCTGTCTGTCTGTCTGTCTGTCTGTCTGTCTGTCTGTCTGTCTGTCTGTCTGTCTGTCTGTCTGTCTGTCTGTCTGTCTGTCTGTCTGTCTGTCTGTCTGTCTGTCTGTCTGTCTGTCTGTCTGTCTGTCTGTCTGTCTGTCTGTCTGTCTATCTGTCTGTCTGTCTGTCTGTCTGTCTGTCTGTCTGTCTGTCTGTCTGTCTGACTGTCTGTCTGTCTGTCTGTCTGTCTGTCTGTCTAACTGTCTGTCCGTCTATTTTGTTGTGTATGCGGCTCGCACGCCGCCTAGAGTTCTCGCGATCTGATTGGCTGGGGGGTTTGTCTGTCTGCCCAGACCGGCCTAGGCCGGGTGGGGGGGGGGGGTTGATGTTTGCTGAATCACGCTGGTTAGTAGTTTAATTATAATATAAGTGCGCACCGGCCTTCCAAGCCTTTGTGATTTTTCTACCCTGCAATCGCTTCTCGCATCTTATTCATTCGGCCACGCTGCCTCAAAGTACAACATGGCGACGAGTCTGCGCATTTCCGAGCCACGCGTGTTTCTCGCCCACCCAGGACAGCCACACACGCCTTGGAATCGTTGGATCGAAGGATTCAAGATTTACCTGGAGGCCTTGGACCTAAAGGAAGGCGATTCTCGTTCATCTGCTAGGCGAGGAAGCCAGAGAGTCTACGCGCTGAGGAATCTGCCCACAACGAGCGTTGATACGTTTGACAAGCTGGTGGCTGCACTGAAAACGATCTTCGGTCAGTCGCACAGCACAATCAGCAACCGCTACAAGTTCAAGTCGCGCGCCCAGATGCCAGGCGAGCCAGTCAGCCAGTTCGTTGCGGCAGACTGCGAATACGGCGCTTTTCGTGACCAGATGATCCGGGACCAGATCGAGAAGACCCATTCTCCGCGCATTCGAGAGCGACTGCTCTTGGATAAAGGAGCTCGAGCTGGATAGGGCGATGGCATTGGCGGTTCAGGTCGAATCTGCAATCAACGACGCCAAGAAGCTGCGCGACGGCAAGAGCGACAACGACGAGTCCCGCATTCAGAAGGTCAGCCAGCGTACACCATCACGCAAGAGATCCAAGCATGCGGCATCGCAGAAATCCGGCGCAGAGACACGATGCGGCAACTGCGGGAGGGCCGGGCACGCCGCCTGCGCCTTAGAGTATCCAGCGCAGGACAAGACCTGCTTGCACTGCCACAAGGTCGGACACTTCAAAGCTTGCTGCCGACAGCGACGCCAGGTTCGAACCATAAAGGACGAAGACGACGAGCCATTCGAAGTATCTGCAGTAGAATATGAAGCGTCGCTCCTTAACTTGCGACGTGCAGCATTGCTGACATCGACGTCAGGCTCCTATTGGACACGGGCTCAAGAGTCAACATCATCAACGAGAAGACTGTGAAACGCCTGCCGAAGCAACCGGTCATCACGCCGACTCCAAAGCAGCTGTTCTCGTACACAGGCTCTGCAATTGACGTGCTCGGACCGCACAGCTGTGCGTTGTGCACCGCGGCAAGTCCGCCATTTGCCGCTTCTTCATCGCACGACGAGGTGCCAACATCCTCGGTCTGGACGGAATGGACAAGCTGGGATTCTCAATCCGAGTCAACGCAATCAGAAGCATCGATGATATCGCTGGAGAGTTCCCGGGAATCTTCGACGGTATCGGTATGGCCAAGAAGTTTTGCCATCGACCACAGCTGCGCCAGGATGCGACACCGATGGTTGAGCCGCTGCTCCGGGTGCCGCTAGCACTTCAGGACCGCGTGAAGGACGAGATAAGCAAGATGGAAACCGCAGGTGTCATCGAGAAGATCGATGCCTCTCCCTGGGTGTCCAATCTAGTCGTATTCAAGAAGAAGAATGGCGACCTGCGACTGTGTGTTGATCTGCGCAACTGCAACCAAGCGATCAACCCGGATAATTTTCCCGGGCCGACCCAGAAGGAGCTGGCCGCAGAGTTTGCAGGCGCGCAGATCTTCAGCAAGCTGGACCTGAAGCAAAGCTTCCTGCAGATCCCGCTGCACCCCGGCAGTAGGCAGCTGACCGCTTTCATCACTCACTGCGGGCTCTACCAGTTCACGAGGGTCCCGTTCAGCATGTCCAGTTCCGGCGCCTGTTTCCAGAAAATCCTGTCAACCGTTCTGGCCGACATCAAGGGTGTCCGGCACTCAGTGGATGACATCGTCATTCACGGCGTCAACTCGGACGAGCACGGCAAGCGGCTTCAGGCAGTTCTCGAACGTCTCAACGAAAACGGGCTGACGCTGAACAAGGAGATATGCCAGATCGGCGTCCCGGAGATCGTGTTCTTGGGCTGCAGGATCTCAGCCGATGGAGTTCGACCGTCCAAGTCTAACATCGAAGACGTGCTCCGCATCCCGGCACCGACGACAGCACGGGGCGTCTCCTCATTCCTGGGGGAATCCTGGAAACCGTCAACTACTTCGCCAAGTTCATATACGACTTCGCCAAGACAGCGAGACCATTGCGAGAGCTGCTCAAGAAGGACACCGTCTTCCACTGGACGAGCGAGTGCGACGCTGCTTTCGCCGAGCTCAAGCAACAGCTGACGAGTCCGCCGGTGCTAAGCCACTTCGACTGCAACGCTGACACCATCGTTGAGTGCGACGCGTCTGACTTCGCGCTTGGCGCGGTGCTGCTTCAACGCGTAGGCGTAGGCGAGTCAGAGAAGCCGGTGGCCTAAGCCTCGCGAGCACTGACGCCAACGGAGTCCAGATACTCAGCTAGCGAGAAAGAGGCCCTGGTGTGCATCTGGGCTCTCGAGCGCTGCCACATCCACACCTACGGCAGACGGCTGACTTTGCGCACTGACCATTCGGCTCTCAAGGCACTGCTGTGTACCCAAGGCACCGGGCACAAGCCGCTGCGCATCCACCGATGAAACGACCGGCTCCTGCAGTACAACTTCAACGTCGAGTATAAGCCTGGAAAGGACAACGTTGTGCCAGACTTCCTGTCCCGTTTCGAGCGACCACCTGAGTCGACAGACAACGGCGATGACGACGACGAGATGGCCGACATCCACCAGGTGCTAGACGGGATTCTATCGGCCGAGCTGCTGGACAAGCACTCGCAGGCCGATCCGCTCATCCGTAGCGTTTCTGCAAAGCTGCAGGCCAACTGGAAGGAGCCGCCAACAGATGAGGAGAAAATCTTTTTCAAGCTCCGAGGCGAGATTTCAACGGTCGGCAACTTCCTGGTTCGCATAAAACCGCGCGGTCGTGCCCGAGAGTTTGCGCGCCACTGCACTAGCGCTGATCCACCAGGGACATTGCGGCATCGTCAAGATGAAGCACCGAGCTCGCGATACGGTCTGGTGGCCGGGAATCGACGCCCAACTGGAGGATCTGGCCAAGTCCTGCGTCAGCTGCTGCCTGGCGGAGAAGTGGAAGCGACCCGCTGCTCCAGCGCAGACGACCGAGTGGCCCAAAGAGCCGTGGCACACGATTCAGCTGGACATCTTCGGCGAGATCCACGAAGCGCCGGCCAGCAGCCGATTTGCAATCGTTGCCATTGATCTGCACTCTAAGTGGCCAGAGATTCGGACTACGGCTTCGGTGGAGGTCATCGCCGACTTCCTCAAGGACCTGTTCGCTCGATAGGGACTGCCAGGCAAGATCGTGACCGACAACTGGCCGCAGTTCACCAGCCACGCCTTCGAGGAGTTTCTAGCCAGCCACGGTATGCAGCATGCAATGACCTCGCTGTACCATCCGCAGTCAAACTCGAACGTCTCGAACATGAAGGCACACCTCAAGGACGGCATCAGCTTCAAGGAGGCAATCTGCGAGTTCCTGCAATGCTACCGGTCGACAGCGAATGCAACCACGGGCCTGACGCCGGCTGACTGATGGTCGGTCGGTCGTTTCGAGGACCTCTGAGCCAGTGGAGTCGAGGCATCCGCCTCCTGAGTCCAACGGTGCCATCGGAGACCGAGCGTCGAGTCCAGGCCAACAAGGAGAAGGCCAGGCTAGCCACCGACCGGCGCTGAGGAACCCGATCTTCGCGACTGCGGGCTGGCGACTCCGTGCACGTCCGCAGACCACAGACGGCTCACAAGCTGGCGACAAGGCTCGGCGAGACTCGAAGAATCACCCGGCGGCTGGGCCCGGAGTCCTGGCTGCTAGACGACGGCACGCGATGGCACTCTGACAACCTGGTTCGCATTCCGAGTACACCGTCAGCGGACAGCGACACGACCGATGCCGGACTCAGTGCTCTGATGGCGCCAACACCAGCGACAGCGCTAGCGCCGCCGGCAAGCGAGGCGCCGCCGACTCCGCCGAGACGAAGCGGCCGAACAAGAAGAGCTCCGGTCCGGTTCAGCCCGAGTTGATTGGCGAATTGAATAATTTTATTACTGTGCGCACTCTATGGACTGTTGTGTTCCCCATGCGTTGCTTCTCGTTGCTTTTTCGAGGGGGTGATGGCTGGGGGGTTTGTCTGTCTGCCCAGACCGACCTAGGCCGGGTGGGGGGTTTGATGTTTGCTGAATCACGCTCACGCTCACCAATATTCATTTGGCCACGCTGCCTCAAAGTACAACATATTTGTCTGTCTTTTCTATTATACGAGCTAAGTAGTAATTGGCTTTTTCAATCCTACGGCAGCTACTGCCGCTTCTCCGGCCCCGGCCTGGACTCTGCCGGCGTCCTGCGCCGACTCCAACGGTTCGCCATCGTCAGCGGGCCGCTCGCCTCGCTGCTGCCGCTGCTCAGCCGGCTGGACAGTCCGGCCACCGAGCTGGCCGTCAATGCCTCCGACGCCGGCCGAGCGTTCGCCAGGCGGTTGCGCCGGCTGGTGAAGACCAGCCCGCACAGGGTGCGGCTGCTGGCTGCCCCGGAGCTGGCATGGGCGGCCAGCCGCTGCCTCATGAGACTGGCCGGCAGGGTAGACCGGCGCGCCGAACTCTGGCGCCGGCGCTTGGCGCTGCAGGTGCGACCGATGACTGCCTTCTGTCTTCCTTTCTCTTTTGCTTCTCCTGCTACCACTCCACTGCTAATCCGCTGCTTATCCCACCGACAGGCGGCATACACGGCGGCTCGCGATCATTTGCGCCCTTATGCTGGCGAATTCGCCCAGGTGCTGGCCAGAATGCGCCTCTGCTACCTGGCCAGAATGCGACGGTTGGCCGATCAGCTCAGGCCGCTCTGAACTGCGCCTCGGGCTGCTGCTGCTTTGCTACTCTGACATGGGATCGAAGCCTTCTTATCTGAATGTCAGCTCTCCGCTTTGCTAATTCCCCTGTGCCACTCTCTCTGTGCCATTCTCTCTCCCTGTGCCACTCTCTCCCCCTGTGCCACTCTCTCTCTCACCTGTGCCACTCTCTCTCTCACCTGTGCCACTCTCTCCCCCTGTGCCACCCTCTCTCCCCCTGTGCCACTCTCTCTCTCACCTGTGCCACTCTCTCCCCCTGTGCCACCCTCTCTCCCCCTGTGCCACTCTCCCCTGTGCCACTCTCCCCTGTGCCACTCTCCCCTGTGCCACTCTCCCCTGTGCCACTCTCCCCTGTGCCCCTCTCCCCTGTGCCACTCTCCCCTGTGCCACTCTCCCCTGTGCCACTCTCCCCTGTGCCACTCTCCCCTGTGCCACTCTCCTCTGTGCCACTCTCCGTGTGCCACTCTCCCCTGTGCCACTCTCCCCTGTGCCACTCTCCTCTGTGCCACTCTCCGTGTGCCACTCTCCCCTGTGCCACTCTCCCCTGTGCCACTCTCCTCTGTGCCACTCTCCCCTGTGCCACTCTCCCCTGTGCCACTCTCCTCTGTGCTACTCTCCTCTGTGCCACTCTTCTTCAAATAATTGAATTAAATGTCTGTGTAACTTATTTTTTTCAATAAGCTGTTTTTATTACAGTTTTAAAACCTTCATTCTATCGCATTAGACTACTTTGCAGTAGTAATGTAATTATTTCATTCGAAAACTTATTGCACTTTTTTCGAACGAAATTCGACTATTTTTATTGTGGCTTTTGAATGAGCTGTTAAACTTTTTATCACCCTTAATAATAAAACAGACTACTTTTTAATTTAGCTACTTTTCCTTAGTAGTATGGTGTGCAAATCCTTAATTTTTACAGATTTTAATTTAAAATTTAGTCATTAAAAATGCTAAAAGAATTTCGATAAAAAAAGTATTCTATCGGTACTGCATTGGGTTATAAACTCTTGAAGGTAGTCTATTTTATTAATAGCCTAGGCCTAGGAGGTTGTAACCTAGTGGTTAGAGCGTCGGTCTCATGACTTGAACGTCGGAGGTTCGTTTCCCGATCTCACTTGGAACAATTTATGTCCTTGAGCAGGACGCTTAACTCTGCATTGCTTCAGTTCACCCAGCCGTAAAATGGGTGCCAGCATTAGCTGGGGTAATTGGGGTGTGTGTGGCGACCCCCCCCCCCCCAGCCTTCAGATGCACCGCGCAATAGCTGCGGCTGAGCTGTCGGTTGCAAACCTGGCCCAATCATATTTTATTATTATTATTCCTGGGAGTACTTACTTACTTTTGTTACATTTCTGATACACTCCTATCTAGTTTAACATAATTTGTTGACGAATTCAGAACCAAACTTTAGAAACTAATTGCTGAAAACTACTTACTAAGTAGTTTAAAAGCATATTTAGCGACAACTCCCTGAAGTGTTAATTATTCGAATAGTAGCAAATGTTAAATATGCAATAATCAGTTGGTCATCTGTTCATTACTCTGCAGCAGCTGGCTTAAATCGGTGCAGATCTCTCCAGCTAATCCCGTGAGTTGGTCTCCATTCGAGCCGTTCTTAATAGGGCCGACTTCAGTAGCAGACTTGAGCCTGTAGTAGACCAGAGCCTTCTCTAGCAGCGTCCCTGCTAGGCTGGTCAGCGGCTCGCTCTCTCCTCGGGCCGCTGTTAGCTCGAATAAATCAATCAGCTGACGAGTGACAGACGGCATGGGGTCCACCAGAACCTGGGCTAGTCTGGCCGCATCCGAGAACACTGGCACCACGCTGGCCCCTGTGCTGGTGGAAGCTCGACTGCGCAGAGCTCGAAGGCCTTCAAGGAATCGTTCCTCGGCGTTGCGCGCTTCGAATGCGTCAGACAGGTCGCTGACGAATTTCGAAGTCACCTGACGGGCGGCCCAGCCGGAGCAGTTGGAGATTGCGGACTGCCGCGGTTCGGTGCGATGCCCGCTGCAATTGGGGGCGGAGGGGTCATGTAGACTGCTGACGGCTGCTGTTTATTAGCCTGCGGAACTGCCAAGCCTTCCTGATCCCCATCTGGCTGCTCTGACTCCCCTATGACCCCTCCTGACCCCCATCTGGCTGCTCTGACTCCCCTATGACCCCTCCTGATCCCCATCTGGCTGCTCTGACTCCCCTATGACCCCTCCTGATCCCCATCTGGCTGCTCTGACTTCCCTATGACCCCTCCTGATCCCCATCTGGCTGCTCTGACTCCCCTATGACCCTCCTGATCCCCATCTGGCTGCTCTGACTCCCCTATGACCCCTCCTGATCCCCATCTGGCTGCTCTGACTCCCCTATGACCGCTCCTGATCCCCATCTGGCTGCTCTGACTCCCCTATGACCCCTCCTGACCCCCATCTGGCTCCTCAAACTCTCTTATGACCCCTCCTGACCCCCATCTGGCTCCTCTGACTCCCCTATGACCCCTACTGACCCCCCATCTGGCTCCTCAGACTCCCCTATGACCCCTACTGATCCCCCATCTGGCTCCTCAGACTCTCTTATGACCCCTACTGACCCCCATCTGGCTCCTCTGACTCCTCTATGACCCCTACTGACCCCCATCTGGCTCCTCTGACTCCTCTATGACCCCTTCTGACCCCTATCAACATATCAACATCAGGTTCCTCTGACCCCCTCTTGATCCCATCTCGCTCCTCTAACTCCCCTATAATCTCTCCTGGCCCCTATCTCGCTCCTCGCTTCCTCTTTCAAGTGCACAATCCGCAATAATCAATTCATGCCATACCCGCCGCAGTCCTTGGCCAGCCAGTCGCCCAAATCCATCACGAACTTCAGCTGTCGAACCAATCGCTTGACGGGGCCATCTTTCAATCCGGAATCGAGCTGGTTAAGTACGTGAGCCTCTTCTGCTGCTAGACAGACCAGTTTGAGCCGACTCAAGCCAAATAGTAGGTGTCCATGAAGTGCGCAGGTGTCTGACTGATGAAGCATATCGTCTTCCTGGCTCGGCTGCTGCTTGATGACCACTGGCAAGCCGAACCTCAGATTGACTGTCACCAGTTTCTGATTCATTGTCGGTTCCGCAGTCTCCCTGGCGGATTGCCACTTGAATTTGAACTGTACACACTTCGGCCTGGCGTTGTCGGTGGAATCTCTGCCAGCGTCAGCTTGGGGTGGCAGCAGCAGCTTGGGGTGGCTCGAATGATTGAAGCCGTTCAACAGGTCAACTGCTCGCTGAAGTACGGCTCTTTCAATCGTCGAGATGCAGGCCTTTGGAGGGAAGGACCATGCAGGAAGGGTTTTGATTTGACACCGCGGATTTCACTGCTGACGCGTGGTTTGTATTTTTTGTTTTATCACTGTCTTGAAGGAGCTTTGGCACCCTTATTGCAGGAGCTTTGGCACCTTGCAGGAGCTTTGGCACCCTTATTGCAGGAGCTTTGGCACCTTGCAGGAGCTTTGGCACTCTTATTGCAGGAGCTTTGGCACCTTGCCGGAGCTTTGGCACCCTTATTGCAGGAGCTTTGGCACCCTTATTGCAGGAGCTTTGACAACCCTATGAACCTTAAAGTTAGCATTTCTTTGTTACATACCTGATGCACACTGGTCTCAAAGTCGGTCATCTCCGCGGCGTCACCAGCGCCAGTTGTCGATCCTCTATCGACGGCCAACACGTTGGAACCTTGCGCCCTGGGCCTCAGTCCGCAGAGGCACAACCGATTCGTGCTGCGCCACTGCGGCAGGCAGAAGACAAAATCCATCATCGAGCAAGCAGTGGCATCAGCTTTCGAGAAGTCTTCAGACGCTTTGGCTTCAGAGTCCAGCACTATTAGAGCGCTGCCATCAGCCCAGCTGCCAATCAGCTCAACGTTGGCGCCGGAAAATACTGCTGGCAGCTCAACTGACAGGCAACGCGTCAAGCTGTCCAAAAACTCGCGAACATCGTCTAATAGTTGGTGTCTCAACTTTGCTTCCAGCCTGACCGTCTGGTTGTCATTGTCGAATGGCGAGGCGATCCGGGAACTGAGCCAGGCGTACGTTGGACTCTGATGCATCAGCAGTCGGGCAGTCATTCGCGCTCGCTCGACTATGCTCAGCTGAGCTGTAGCTACAGGATTCTTGACAAGCAGCTCGTCCTGACGCAGCAGCCAGACTAGAGTGGATGACGCATCGCTGTTGCAAACTGAACAGGCTTGTCGTCCAATGCCAGTCTGGGCGAATCTTTGCAAACGATGGTGAAGTTCAGCCACCTGATGCCAACTGTTGCCGCTCAGGTTTTCTTCTCTGTTGGCTTCAATTTATGCTGCTTCGGATGAACTGTCGCTTTCCCGATGACCTTTATTGTCCTTGTCACTAACTGCCGTTTGAGGTGCGTCAAGCTCCGGGACGCGATCGGACTGTTGTATTTCGGTCATTCTGTGCTAATTTCTGGATTGTAAAATCGGCTCTTCTAGCTTGGATTAATTATCAAATAATTAGTAATTTGCTTTGCGTTGCAGCCGCTATCAAACTTAGTAGTTTACAGGCTTGCTTGGTCGTTCTATTATTCTAGGTACAGCGTATTTTAACCGCTGAAACACAGTGTTGTTTCCGGGGGGGGGGGGGTTATATTATCTTTCAACTTAAGCTTTATTTTACTGCAATACAATTGAATGTAGCGTGTGGGCTTTCAATATATCGCAGCTCGCGAGACTGGCTCGATCTACTCTGCCTCGATCTACTCTCGCATCACAATTGGAGAGGCCAGCTGAATGCAGTATTATAAGTGTGCGGTGACCTGCTTACATCACTCCTACTTTGTGTCTGTTGGGGGGTTAATTAAGAAAGGTCAGTGAAGGCAATTGAGCTTGAGTTTGGAAAACTGCATCTTAACCTGAGTGCAGTTTGCGTTCCAGAGATTGCTTAAAGAATTGGTCACAGTGGAAAAGCAGCTTCGCTTGGTCAGCTCTGAGTACAATAACACAAACTTACTGCAACGCTCTGGACTGAATATATTTTCCATTAAAATTGTACTGAAACGAGTAGATATATCAGATACGGAAACACAGGTCTGACAGTTGATTTATAAGCCCTCCTAAACAGTAGCATTTTGAACATTTCGTGCCCTTGCATTTTTTCATTGTAAATTCCCAGATAATTAAGTACTGTGTGTAGCAGCTTCAAGCCAAAAATAAGAAATAAATAAGTTATGCGCAAATAATACTACTGGTGAAGCAAATTTCATTCTTCCTACGAAAACGCATTTTGAGAAATAAGCATTACATATTTTGATAGACCAAGTCTTTGGCAACAACTTAAACTTCAGCTTTGCGCAGTGGCAGTACCGTAACCAATGAGGTTTACCCGAGGTGCGGTTATTGCTAGTTGAAAACTATACCCAATACCCCGCACAGGATGCGTGAAATACCGTAGCCTAGTGCAATATTTGAGGGCTCTCACTGTAGAGCCTATCAGTGGTTAAAGATACGATTCGACAATTCGTCTAATCTTTTAACAGCGCAGCCGTTTGGCTCACCGTGCTGCTGAGGGAATGACGATCTGCATCTGTAGATTAGTAATAAGGACATTTACATTCACCCATTCACCAATGCGATGGTGTCCCTTGCCTTGGTTATGGACTACATCGTGTGAAAATTTTGGCAAGCGCGCAATAACTAGAAATTCCTTGAAGATCGGGCCTGTATATTGTGAAAATAACTTGGTCCGTAAACTGTGAAGTATTAAGCGTACAGCTAGTAATGATTTCATCCAGCGATTCTTGGAATACCTTGTGCATTACAATGCAATCCTGACCCAGGGGCCAGGTCCCATCCCAATGGCATGGGACGGAATAAAAACACGAATTAATGTAAACCAAAAAAGGAAGTTACACTTTTTACAAGTCAAAGGAATATTTTGTCTAAAAGCCAAATTCGAACGTTACATCAAACGAGTACACAAAAACAGATGTAAATGTTATTAAAATAGTTTTTATAAATCAGATAAGTTTCGTTGTTAAAACTGGAGGCTAATCCGGAATACATTTGAATGCTCGCTTATCGTTCTCTTCGCGAACTATCGGCGCGGCGCGCTCTAAACAACCCAAATACTGACAGATCGACAGAGTAAAATATTATATTAGTTAGACTAGAGATATACTTTATCGTATTCACGTTAATCTAATCTAAAGTGTGGATAGAAATTACACAGACAGGGTAAAGATGGTAGAGATTTAGTATAGTATGTCTGGACTGGGGACTGGATAAATACATGATCTGAGATTTTACTTCTGCCCACTTCCAATCCAATCGAATTCCACGTGACATGTGCAAATGGCAGTGCCGAGCCAAGCGCAGTATATTTCTACTTTAAATTAGCCAGATAGGAATAACTTTGCCCCCATTAAGTTATACAGTTAATCTTAAGATTACCAAACATTTTATATACTTTGGCCTATTAATACTTACACACACTCACACAGATCCAAATTTAGTTTTTGAGCAAATGCATGACACGTTGATAGATGGATCCTCGAGTTCTGAATTGCAATAGAACTTTTTTAGCTTTAAAGGTATAAAACAGCATCTTGTTCCTGTTGTCACTAAAATTTTGGTCATTGAAATGGCCTAGACATTAGGTCTAAGTCTAAGGAATAGGCCTGGGCCTAGCTCAAGTTTTTTCTTTAATTAAGAGGGCAGTCCCTGTCTGGCTGTCCGGTGTAAGACCAAGATGGCCACAACATTGAATATATTTGGCTCTGCTCTCTTTTTATCATTAATTAGCAACATAGTAGCTATTGTTATATTAATTATTATGTTTAATCAATCATATTCATAAATACTAATGCAATAATAGATTTGAAACTAATTAATTACCTATAATACAAAAACTTTTATCTTTTTCACTGTTTAGCCTACGCCAATTTATTCCTTATCGTTACATCTATTAAATCTATCACTATCTGTTTATTAAAAAACCATTGCTTCTAGTAATGCTATACAAAAATTAAGATAAATATGCAATAAGGCAAGGTATTTATTTTGGTAATTGGTAATGCCAATGGGTGAATAAATATCTATAAATTAGGGCCTAAGCTATTATTATAAAAGCTAAAGCCAAAGGAATGACAATAACTAAGGCCTAGGGGCCTAATATTATACAATTTCAATATTGTATCTTTTTAGTAGGCCTATCTATTTCTCTAATTATTACCAATAATGAATAGGAAATAAGTGAAATATATAGACCTAGACCTAGGCTTATTATTATCTATTTAGACACTTAGAGCTATAGCCTATAGTTATCTTGGTGTGTGGCCATCTTGTGTGGCTATCTTGGTCATGCGCCGGCTGTCCCACCCAAGGCCTATTACTTTTTATTAGGACCTATAGGCATAGCTATATTTCTTGTTCTAATAATCCAAATATCTTATATAATTTTATAGCAGCACTATAGTAGGCCTAGCAACTCTTTCATAATCATAATAATTTACAAAAATTAATAACAAAAACAAGTTATGAGCAAAAATATAATACTATAAGAGGCTAGAGAAAGAGTTTTTTGTTTTTATATTTAAAAATATTTTTGAGTAGAAAACTGGAATAGAAAATTGCTAGTCTTAAAGGCTCATTCACACTGCAATCAAATAAAAGACCAAATCACACAACTTGTTTGACCATATAGAATTTCTATTTTTTGTAGAAATTGAAAAAATCACTTGAAAAACTTAGCAAACTTAAAAATTTTCAAATTCAGCAACAAAAGTTAATAATGCAAAGGTTAGTTAATTAACTAAAATGTTATACATTAGTTGCTTACCTCTTACATAGCATCCCAAGTTGCACAACACACAAAACTAAACTCAAGCCATTCTATTTCAATTTTCAATGATTTGGTCTTTGTCTAGTTTGACTGTCGCTTCAAAATTGATTGGTCAATATACCAGTTAGGTTAGTAACTATTTTATTATTTTCTATCACATGAGCCAGGGGTCAGCAAACTCTGGCTGGATTCAATTTGAATTCAAGATTGTTCGTTTCAAAGAATGAAATTGTTTTCTCAAGTTTGCTGAAAATATATACAATTCAGGCTTAGCTAGTGATACATATATACAAAATTTCTTGTATAACAAATTAATAAACTTGTATTATCTTCCTCTAAACCCTAGCTTAGCTATTCTAGGCTAGGCCTAGATTCTAGGCTAGGCTAGGCCTAGATTAGGCTAGGCCTCTAAACCCCAGCCAGATAAGACTAATTAGAATATCTTGGATAGGTATAATATAAATCTCAAAACAAAATGAGTATCAAAATACTATAGTTAGTATAATGAGCAATAATAGGCTCAGCTAGTGATACATATGCATAATATTTCTTGCACAACAAATTGAAAAACTTGTATTATCCTCTTCTAAACCCCAGCCTAGTCATTCTAGGCTAGGCCTTAATACTTGACTCTAGAAGTATTAGAACTTTACTTTTTTGTTTTGGCTTATATCCTATCCTAATCATGTTATATCTCTATAGGCTATTTGTCATCACCTATCAAGATAGCCATTCACCTGCAAAGATAGGTGTTAATAGCAATGGTAGATCCAAAGTGCTCAATATGACCTTAAATAGGCTAGATTTTTATTATCTTTCAAATTTGTAAGTAGCAACAGATATAATGGAGGGGAGCACTCTGATTTGTAGGAAATTAGTGACAATCCAAAGTTAGCACCTATATAGACACTTTGCAATGGTGTCTCATTTTTTATTACACCTGCCCCAATTGGGCCAGATGTGCAACCAACAGCTCAGCTGCAGCTATTGAAGACTCTACGGCTGTTCAGTCCAAGGACTGGGGGGTCGCCACACAGCCTCAGTTACCCCAGCTAATGCTGGCACCCATTTTACAGCTGGGTGAACTGAATCAATACAGAGTTAAGTGTCTTGCTCAAAGATACAAACTGTTCCAGTGGAACGGGAATCGAACCCCTGACCTTTAAGTCGTGAGTTCAACGCTCTAACCATTGGGTTACAACCCCCTAGGAAGTTATTTCTATACACTTATGCACTGTTTATATTGGCACTTTATATACATCTATTTCTTTAAATCAAGTTATGATCAAGGTTATGTTTTCAACATTTCTGCTCTATACTTTGCTGCTCAATATATAGAAATTGATTGAAAGTCTGCTAAAAAGATACACAATTTGTTGAGGCGATAATTTCAATCAGTCAATTCCACTGGGGAGTCTTTGGGGGGATTTTGGGATTTGGTGAAAGAAAAACATCCTCTCTAGCATCATTTTGATCACAGTCGAACGACAGAAAGAAGGAAAACAGTAATGACAGACCGAATGCGAGCTGGCGCGGTGCCAACACCGCCAGCCGGTTCCACTGGTCCTCATCTGCTGGATGTCGGCGGTGGCGGCGGTGGGATTCCGTCAGCTTTTCAACAGTCACATTATCAGTTCCCCGGAGCCACTCAGCAGCAGCTGAGCCAACAATTCGGACCAGGGGCCATCGATCCAGCAATCTACGCTGCTGGCGGCATTGCCAACGATAAACGATGGGGCAGCAGCGGCGGTGGAGCTTCAACGATTGAAGCAGCCGGAGATCTGGATGTTGCTAGCCGGTTTGGCAGGCTGAATATCTGGGACCAGCAGGGTCGAGGCGGTGCTGGCGGCGTTGCGGGGGCCTCGGGCGGGCCGAAAGCTGCCTGGGGTGCACCGGCCGTCACCGATGGACCGTTCATGGCTGGCAGCGGCGGAGGCTGGCCGTCGAGTCCTCAGTTGATGCAGCAGCAGCAGCAACAGCAGCGGAGGCATCTGATGCAGCAGCAGCAGCAGCAGCACCCGAGCCTAGGTATCGGTAGCAGCAGCAGCGAGCACGCCATCTCTCAGCCGATCGATGTTGGCGGCGGAAGACGAGGAGCTGGAGGCGGCGGCGGCCTGAGCGGTGCCGGCGGTGCCTCTGCCGCTTTTCAGGTTGGTGTCTGGTTGAAGAGAGCGAGCCATTTATGCAGCTCGTTGCGCTCGCTCTTTGATTGTCAGTCATGTTGTTTCACTGTTCGTGCCTTGTCTGCCTGTGTCTGTTAGCTTGTTTATCTGTCTGTCTGTCTGTGTGCATGCCTGTTTGTCTGTCTGTCTGTGTGCATGCCTGTTTGTCTGTCTGTCTGTGTGCATGCCTGTTTGTCTGTTTATCTGTCTGTCTGTGTGCATGCCTGTTTGTCTGTCTGTCTGTGTGCAAGCCTGTTTGTCTGTTTATCTGTCTGTCTGTGTGCATGCCTGTTTGTCTGTCTGTCTGTGTGCATGCCTGTTTGTCTGTCTGTCTGTGTGCATGCCTGTTTGTCTGTCTGTCTGTGTGCATGCCTGTTTGTCTGTTTATCTGTCTGTCTGTGTGCATGCCTGTTTGTCTGTCTGTCTGTGTGCATGCCTGTTTGTCTGTTTATCTGTCTGTCTGTGTGCATGCCTGTTTGTCTGTCTGTCTGTGTGCATGCCTGTTTGTCTGTCTGTCTGTGTGCATGCCTGTTTGTCTGTCTGTCTGTGTGCATGCCTGTTTGTCTGTTTATCTGTCTGTCTGTGTGCATGCCTGTTTGTCTGTCTGTCTGTGTGCAAGCCTGTTTGTCTGTTTATCTGTCTGTCTGTGTGCATGCCTGTTTGTCTGTCTGTCTGTGTGCAAGCCTGTTTGTCTGTTTATCTGTCTGTCTGTGTGCATGCCTGTTTGTCTGTCTGTCTGTGTGCATGCCTGTTTGTCTGTCTGTCTGTGTGCATGCCTGTTTGTCTGTCTGTCTGTGTGCATGCCTGTTTGTCTGTTTATCTGTCTGTCTGTGTGCATGCCTGTTTGTCTGTCTGTCTGTGTGCATGCCTGTTTGTCTGTTTATCTGTCTGTCTGTGTGCATGCCTGTTTGTCTGTCTGTCTGTGTGCATGCCTGTTTGTCTGTTTATCTGTCTGTCTGTGTGCATGCCTGTTTGTCTGTCTGTCTGTGTGCATGTCTGTTTGTCTGTTTGTTTATCTGTCTGTCTGTGTGCATGCCTGTTTGTCTGTTTGTTTATCTGTCTGTCTGTGTGCATGTCTGTTTGTCTGTTTGTTTATTTGTCTGTCTGTGTGCATCCCTGTTTGTCTCTGTAGATGCATGTTGGTCTGTCTGTATCTAGATGTAGATGCCTGTTTGTCTTCTGTGTCTGTAGATGCCTATTTGTCTGTCTGTGGATGCCTGTTTGTCTGTCTGTTCCTATCTGTCTTCGGTTTTGTTTCAGTCTGTCTGTGTGCATGGCTATGCGTATAATAAATACCTGTGTTTGGGTATTTAGTATCTGTGTAAGTCAGTTAGTCTGTCTATACTCGTGCTTATCATACCTAACTCTTACTGCATATTCACCAATCCGCCCAATTCTGCCCAATCGCTGCTGCAGGACGCCCTGTCTCCTAACAGCAGAGACCTGATGGCAACGGGCCTCCAGATAGTTGACCAGGTGCTAGAGAGCGGCTCTCCTTTAAATAGCGTTGGACATCCGTTGCAACACTTCCAGCAGCAGCAGAACAGCCTTAGCAACGGCTTAGCAACGGGGCCAATACAGCCGCACGAATATGTCAGCCTGCTGGAGCAGCAGCAGCACCAGCAGCAGCACTACAGCGAGCTTCAGCGTAGCTTCATGGCCCAGCATCATCGGTTGATGGAGAACCAACAGCAACAACAGCAGCACCCGGCAACCGCCTACGGTGCGGCATTCATGCCGTCCACGCCGCCGGAGTCTGGCGAGCTGGGCCTATTCGAGCAGCATCATCATCCTCGTCATCAGCTGCTTGCTCAGTCTCCGCCTCCGCTGGCCGCCCATCCGCAGCACGTCGTGTTTTCGCCGCCTCCTCCTCCGCCCCCGCCGCCATCGATGCATCATCAGCAGCATCCGTTTGGAACCTTCACTGACAGAGATCAGCAGCAGCAGCAGCAGCAGCAGCAGCAACCGCCTCAAGCGCCATCAACTCCGCAGCCGCACCAATTCATGCCAGCTTATAATAACTATTCCTTTCAACAGATGCTGCTGCAACAGCAGCGCAGCGCCACTCCTGGCCAAACTGCCGACTCAACTGTCTTCCCTCATCATCCGCTGATCGATTATTTTGGCTCCTCACCGCCACCTCCGATGACCGTGCCGCCGCCTCCGCCTCCGCCGTCTCTTCAACAGCAGCAGCAGCAACAGCAGCATCCAACAGTCGCTGCTCCCATCCAGCCTCCTCAGATGATGTCGCAATTCAACGCCGCTGGTCTGTTTGGCCCCCACCAGCTCATCACCAGAATTATCCTCCTATGCGATCGTCTAATCATCATCATCAGCTGATGCATCGAGGCGGCGCTCTGGGGCCGTCTAAAGATTCGCCAATGTCTGTTGCCAATGCCGCGACTGCGGCGGCTGCTGCCGCTGCTGCTGGCCGGTCTCGCCTGCTGGAAGATTTCCGGCAGAACCGACTGCCCAATCTTAGTTTGAAAGATCTGGTCGCCGCCGGTCACGTGGTTGAGTTTGCTCTGGTGAGGCGCTGTGTAGCTGACGTGTTGGGATTGACATAGAGGAGCTGTGGCAGAGCAGGATGGACAGACAGGCAGGAGCTGTGGCAGAGCGGGGTGGACAGACAGGCAGGAGCTGTTGCAGAGCGGGGTGGACAGACAGACAGGAGCTGTGACAGAGCGGGGTGGACAGACAGACAGAGGAGGTGTGGCAGAGCGAGCTGGACAGACAGACAGAGGAGGTGTGGCAGAGCGAGCTGGACAGACAGACAGAGGAGGTGTGGCAGAGCGAGCTGGACAGACAGACAGAGGAGGTGTGGCAGAGCGGGGTGGACAGACGGAGAGGAGCTGTGGCAGAGCGGGGTGGACAGACAGACAGGAGCTGTGGCAGAGCGGGGTGGACAGACAGACAGGAGCTGTGGCAGAGCGGGGTGGACAGACAGACAGGAGCTGTGACAGAGCGGGGTGGACAGACAGACAGAGGAGGTGTGGCAGAGCGAGCTGGACAGACAGACAGAGGAGGTGTGGCAGAGCGAGCTGGACAGACAGACAGAGGAGGTGTGGCAGAGCGAGCTGGACAGACAGACAGAGGAGGTGTGGCAGAGCGGGGTGGACAGACGGAGAGGAGCTGTGGCAGAGCGGGGTGGACAGACAGACAGACAGGAGCTGTGGCAGAGCGGGGTGGACAGACAGACAGACGGACAGGAGCTGTGGCAGAGCGGGGTGGACAGACAGACAGAAAGACAGGAGCTGTGGCAGAGCGAAATGGACAGACAGAGAGACAGGAGCTGTGGCAGAGCGGGGTGGACAGACAGAAAGACAGACAGGAGCTGTGGCAGAGGGGGTGGACAGACAGACAGAGGAGCTGCGACAGAGCGGGATGGGCAGACAGACAGGAGCTGTGGCAGAGCGGGGTGGACAGACAAATGACCATAATATTCCCGCACTGCAGGACCAGCACGGCTCGCGGTTCATCCAACAGAAGCTGGAATCGGCCAGCCTTCAAGAGAAGACGCAGGTATTCGGCGAGCTGCTGCCGCAGTCCTACAGCTTAATGACTGACGTGTTTGGCAATTACGTGATTCAGAAATTCTTCGAATTTGGCACACCAGAGCAGCGGCAGATTCTGGCTAGTAGACTTCGCGGTCAGGTGTTGTCGCTGGCGCTGCAGATGTACGGCTGTCGGGTTATTCAGAAAGCCCTGGAGTCCGTGTCCTCCGACCAGCAGGTGGAAATTGCCAAAGAGTTGGACGGTAACGTGATAAAGTGCGTCAAAGATCAGAATGGCAATCACGTTGTACAAAAGTGCATCGAATGCGTTGAGCCAAGTAATCTGGACTTTATTATCGACGCGTTTAAGAATGAGGTAAGTTTATTTTGAATCGCTCAGATAAAATACCCACTCTGGACCTAAATCGCCTAGGATCTTTCTTTATCCAAGTCCGGCCTTCAAATCACCCCGTGTCTTTATCCAAGTCCGGCCTTCAAATCACCCCGTGTCTTTATCCAAGTCCGGCCTTCAAATCACCCCGTGTCTTTATCCAAGTCCGGCCTTCAAATCACCCCGTGTCTTTATCCAAGTCCGGCCTTCAAATCACCCCGTGTCTTTATCCAAGTCCGGCCTTCAAATCACCCCGTGTCTTTATCCAAGTCCGGCCTTCAAATCACCCCGTGTCTTTATCCAAGTCCGGCCTTCAAATCACCCCGTGTCTTTATCCAAGTCCGGCCTTCAAATCACCCCGTGTCTTTATCCAAGTCCGGCCTTCAAATCACCCCGTGTCTTTATCCAAGTCCGGCCTTCAAATCACCCCGTGTCTTTATCCAAGTCCGGCCTTCAAATCACCCCGTGTCTTTATCCAAGTCCGGCCTTCAAATCACCAATTGTCTTTATTCGAAATCTCATAGAATCTGATACAAATTCGCTTGCGGTTTCCTCTTCAGGTATTCTCTCTGTCCACTCATCCGTACGGTTGCCGCGTGATCCAACGCATACTGGAGCACTGCACGCCGAGCCAAACCCAGCCAATACTGGACGAATTGCATCAGTACACTGAGCGCCTGGTGCAGGATCAGTACGGAAACTACGTGATTCAGGTGAGTCGTGCGAGCTATTATCATTTTTTGGTGGGTGTCATTATTAAATTTACCAATGCTATGTGCACGTATGTAACTTACCTATTAATGCACCTGAATTACCCATGTAGCGTTGTATGCGTCCTTACATAAACCCTGTTTTATTGTTGTTAGTCTCCTTAAATGTCCTCTAGTACTATAAGCATGCCTTTAAATGACCCTTCTGTAGTATTACACGCGTGTCCTTAAATGACCCCACTGCAGTATTACACGCCTGTCCTTAAATGACCCCACTGCAGTATTACACTCCTGTCCTTAAATGACCCCACTGCAGTATTACACGGGTGTCCTTAAACGACCCCACTATAGTATTACTATGACCCCACTGCAGTATTACACGGGTGTCCTTAAATGTCCCCATTGCAGTATTACACGGGTGTCCTTAAATGACCCCATTGCAGTATTACACGGGTGTCCTTAAATGACGCCACTGCAGTATTACACGGGTGTCCTTAAATGACCCCACTGCAGTATTACACGGGTGTCCTTAAATGACCCCACTGCAGTATTACACGGGTGTCCTTAAATGTCCCCATTGCAGTATTACACGGGTGTCCTTAAATGACCCCACTGCAGTATTACACGGGTGTCCTTAAATGACCCCACTGCAGTATTGCACGCGTGTCCTTAAACGACCCCACTATAGTATTACTATGACCCCACTGTAGTATTACACGCGTGTCCTTAAATGACCCTTGTATTATTGCATGCCTAACCTTCAATGACCCCTGTCCTTAAATGACCCCCAACCCTCACCCCTCCCTCAATGTCAGCACGTGCTGGAGCACGGCAAGCCGGAAGACAAGAGCCGCATCGTGAGCCTATTGCGCGGCAAATTCATTTCGCTATCGTCGCACAAATTCGCCAGCAATGTTATTGAAAAAGTGGTCGCCCACTCGAGTCGACAGGAGCGCCAGGCTTTGATAGCCGAAATACTGGACGATCCGGATCCGCAAGCTCTGTACAATATGATGAAGGATCAGTTTGCCAATTACGTCATCCAGCGGATGCTGGACGCTGCGGATCCGGGCCAGCGCAAGGCCCTGATGCACCGGATCCGGCCGCACATACCCGGGCTGAGGAAGTTCACCTACGGCAAGCATATTATAGCTAAAATTGAAAAGTACTTTTTGAAATCTGGCGAAGGACAGCAGCAGCATCAGCAAGACTTGGACGGGTACTCAAGCGGCGCCAGCAGTCTTAACAGCAGCCAAAACAATGGCGGATTATAATTACTTATTCATTGTTTCCTTTTGGTTAGTTCCCAATCTAATTAGTGTGCTCTATATTTATATATTTATCATCTAATGGAATCGGTGATCCCGCCATCTTGTCTTCCCTGTAAATCAATAGGTTGTTGCGGTTGTGCTGGGTTGTTGTCATGTCATTAAATTCCCTGTCGATAACTGACTGGTTTGCTACTAGTTATACTACTGGTAATTAGTTTATTTAGTAGTATGCTCTTAATCTTAATTACTTGATAGAGTTGAACATGTCAATCTTATAGTTAAATTGTGAATGGTATCATAATCATTAGTGACAGCGTGAACAGTGAGTGATTATCATTAGTGACTGCGTGAACAGTGAGTGATTATCATTAGTGACAGCGTGAACAGTCAGTGATTATCATTAGTGACAGCGTGAACAGTGAGTGATTATCATTATTGACAGCGTGAACAGTGAGTGATTATCATTATTGACAGCGTGAACAGTGAGTGATTATCATTAGTGACAGCGTGAACAGTCAGTGATTATCATTAATGACAGCGTGAACAGTGAGTGATTATCATTAGTGACAGCGTGAACAGTCAGTGATTATCATTAGTGACAGCGTGAACAGTGAGTGATTATCATTAGTAACAGCGTGAACAGTGAGTGATTATCATTAGTGACAGCGTGAACAGTCAGTGATATCATTAGTGACAGCGTGAACAGTCAGTGATTATCATTAGTGACAGCGTGAACAGTGAGTGATTATCATTAGTGACAGCGTGAACAGTCAGTGATTACCATTAGTGACAGCGTGAACAGTCAGTGATTATCATTAGTGACAGCGTGAACAGTGAGTGATTATCATTAGTGACAGCGTGAACAGTGAGTGATTATCATTAGTGACAGCGTGAACAGTCAGTGATTACCATTAGTGACAGCGTGAACAGTCAGTGATTACCATTAGTGACAGCGTGAACAGTCAGTGATAATCATTTCTGAACTCTGAAAGGAGTTTATTAGTAATAAAAAGCGCAATTTAGCGAAATTCACTCACCATTCTACTGTTTGTGAGTAGTTGAAGCAGCCAGGAGACTTGCAGTTTGCATGCAGAAGTGGAACTCCAGCTAACCGTTTTTTACCTATGAAGTCACCTTGTATAATTAATTTCATTTTCTATCGAGTTAGTTTAGCAGCTTTACTTATAAATTTTCAATTGTTTTGAACTTTCCTTCCTCTAATCTGTCAACATCTGTCTCTGAAGTGTCTGTCACGCACCGGCTTGCACTATCATGTTTGTCTTGGGCACTCAACTGCTAATGCTAATTTGTTTGTTTTTTGCTGTAATTTTATTTATTTTAATATGAAGCTCCTGTTAGTAAATGCCCCCCGGCACATGGTGTAATTATGTATCATATTGTATTTATTGTATAGTATTTTAAACTGTGCGTTTTGTTGTCCTTCATTGTTTTAATCATCAGCACAATACATAGCCTAGCCGTTAACTGTGCTTGATTGAGCAAAATGAATCAGTAATTTTTGAAGCAATTTCACTCCCAAGGCAAGCATTAATGATTAATGAATGTGAATAATTGTATTTTGTAATTCCCTGAATCATATTTATCCATTCACCTTACTTTTGTCTTATTAATACATTAACAATATAATTTTCAAAATTGCAACAATTTCCAATTGTGGTGCAAGTTAATCCATTCTCAGTGCGGGACTGCTTAACGAAATCTCTTACTCGTCTGCTTGTTTTAGTGTCTTCTGCTTTTTGCTTTTTTGAAGCTTTTCTGCTTCTGGTGATTGTTGTTTACCGAATGAGACCTGTGTCATCCACGAACTTATCTACCCTCTCAGTGTCTACCTTCTCACCCACTCCCCTATCTACCCTCTGAGTGTCTACCTTCTCACCCACTCCCCTATCTACCCTCTGAGTGTCTACCTTCTCACCCACTCCCCTATCTACCCTCTGAGTGTCTACCTTCTCACCCACTCCCCTATCTACCCTCTGAGTGTCTACCTTCTCACCCACTCCCCTATCTACCCTCTGAGTGTCTACCTTCTCACCCACTCCCCTATCTACCCTCTGAGTGTCTACCTTCTCATCCACTCCCCTATCTACCTCTCATTGTCTGCTTTCTCATCCACTCCCCTATCTACCCTCTCAGTGTCTACCGTCTCATCCACTTTCTATCTACCTCTCAGTGTCTACCGTCTCATCCACGACGCTATCTACCCTCTCGTCCACTCCCTTATCTACCTTTTAGTGTCTATCTTCTCACCCACTCCCCTATCTACCTCTCATTGTCTGCTTTCTCATCCACTCCCCTATCTACCTCTCATTGTCTGCTTTCTAATCCACTCCCCTATCTACCTCTCATTGTCTGCTTTCTCATCCACTCCCCTATCTACCTCTCAGTGTCTATCTTCTCATCCACTCCCCTATCTACCTCTCAGTGTCTATCTTCTCACCCACTCCCCTATCTACTTCTGATTGTCTGCCTTCTCATCCACTCCCCTATCTACCTCTCAGTGTCTATCTTCTCATCCACTCCCCTATCTACCTCTCAGTGTCTACCTTCTCATCCACTCCCCTATCTACCCTCTAAGTGTCTACCTTCTCATCAACTCCCCTATCTACCCTCTAAGTGTCTACCTTCTCATCAACTCCCCTATCTACCCTCTAAGTGTCTACCTTCTCATCCACTCCCCTATCTACCTCTCGTGTCTATCTTCTCATCCACTCTTCTATCTACATCTCAGTGTCTACCTTCTCTAACCCAGTCTCTCTTCCAGTCCCCCTCTACTCTCCAAGCCACTTTTTAGAATTTATTCTATCACCAATCGTCACCATCAAATTTATGCACCTCCCGCTTCTCTCATCCTTCGAATAAGTGAGATGATAAGAAAGCCGCAGAAAAATCTTTCAAAATCCGAAATTTAATATCCGCCCATCCGTTTTGAGCAGAACTGGAACAATTCAATTTTATGCAGACCATGCAGCTAACAACTATAAAAGCATTAGCCTTCCCAAGCCATGTATGGCTAAGAATATTATAGTTTGAGCGAATTTTTACCAAGCAAGCAGAACCTCATCTGTCTCCTGCTCAGGGTGGGTGAGCAGAGCGACTTGCTTGCTCAGCTTGTTTGCTCTTCTGCCGCCGCCGCCGCCCCAGGGGGTACCACCGACGTCAGCCCCCACCCCTAACAACACAAACAAGGGGGGTCGGTCGCCCCCCCCCCCCCGCTGCCGCCAACTTTCACTTTACCGCGACAATCGGTCTCCGCTCCGATCTGCTTGTGTTGGCTGAGCTATGGGTGCGGGGCGTTCCTTTGTTTGCTCTCTTCCTCTCTCTCCCACGTTCGACGGCGACCGTGAGTGCAGGCCTAGGAATTGGGGTCCGCTCTCGCGGTTTCCTAGAATTATTCGGCCGGTAATGGGTATTGGAGCCGGCCGCCTGAGTCTCCTCCGCTGCCTCCATGCCCTGCTTGCTCACTTGTTTGCTGAAGGCCTACTAGGCTCTTCAGGCCTTGCTAGCGGAGCGACATGTGATTCAACCTAGGGTAAACTCTAACAGCGCTCACCAGCCAACCAAGGCTCTGGTAAACACAAATTCTGTCGTTGCCATGACAACGAAACGAAATGGGAACGAATGAATCCAGAGAAAGTCTCTATAGCTGTTGTTCGGCTCTGAATAAGGCTGAACGGAATAGAATGAGCAGGACTCGACGCAGAGCTGAGCTGGAGTATAGCTGAGAGAACTCCCGGCGGAAACCGGATCCCTTTTTTGCTCGGGATTGGAGTCCGTGGCGGCAGCTTCCCAGCTGCATCATGGCCAGCCTGTGCCGCTGCTGCATGCTGCCTTATCAGTTGTTTGCTCAAGTTCTGCAGGGCCCCCGGACGGGGATGTTGGAGGCACCAGCAGCAGCAGCAGCACACAAGGCAAACACAAGGCCTCGGCTCTTCCTCGCGGCCTGACATCTTCCATCCTACAGGAAGTGGATGGATGGGTGAAGCCAAGAGGACTGACGAAGGGAGGGGATGATGAGGAAAATGAGAATATGGGAGAAATCCGTTTTTCTGTCCGGAGATCGGTTTTCTGTACGTCGATAAGTATATAAGCCGTGCAGCTCGAGTCCTGATTGAAATTTTGAAATCTGAACAAAATTTTCGAAACCTTTTATGGGGAAATGAAGACCAGCGGAGTAAGAGATGAAGATGTGCATGCAACGGAAAATTGGGGGAGAGAAAATGGAATATAGAGGGAGATTGTGTTGAATGAAAAATGGAGTAGAGTGAGATATTGGGTAGAGTGAGAGATTAAGTAGAGTGAGACAGAGAGAGAGTGGCTAGAGTACGGGGTTGGGTTGAGTGAGGTATTGAGTAGAGTGAGGTATTGAGTAGAGTGAGGGATTGGGTAGAGTGAGGGATTAGGTAGAGCGAGGGATTGGGTAGAGTGAGGGATTGGGTAGAGTGAGGGATTGGGTAGAGTGAGGGATTGGGTAGAGTGAGGGATTGGGTAGAGTGAGGGATTGGGTAGAGTGAGGGATTGGGTAGAGTGAGGGATTGGGTAGAGTGAGGGATTGGGTAGAGTGAGGGATTGGGTAGAGTGAGGGATTGGGTAGAGTGAGGGATTGGGTAGAGTGAGGGATTGGGTAGAGCGAGGGATTGGGTAGAGTGAGGGATTGGGTAGAGTGAGGGATTGGGTAGAGTGAGGGATTGGGTAGAGTGAGGGATTGGGTAGAGTGAGGGATTGGGTAGAGTGAGGGATTAGGTAGAGCGAGGGATTGGGTAGAGTGAGGGATTAGGTAGAGTGAGGGATTGGGTAGAGTGAGGGATTGGGTAGAGTGGGAGATTGGGTAGAGTGATGGATTGGGTAGAGTGGGAGATTGGGTAGAGTGAAGGATTGGGTAGAGTGGGAGATTGGGTAGAGTGATGGATTGGGTAGAGTGGGGGATTGGGTAGAGTGGGAGATTGGGTAGAGTGATGGATTGGGTAGAGTGGGGGATTGGGTAGAGTGGGAGATTGGGTAGAGTGAGGGATTGGGTAGAGTGGGAGATTGGGTAGAGTGAAGGATTGGGTAGAGTGAGGTATTGGGTAGAGTGGGAGATTGGGTAGAGTGAGGGATTGGGTAGAGTGAGATATATGTATTACATGTAGGTATACAGGGGAAGGATAAAGGAGGAGATAAGACCTAATGATAAAGATGGAGATAATAGATAGATTTTAATAATAAGGTAGAGGGAGAGAGGAGAGGCAGTTGAAGTCATGGTGGCAGACAAGTACCTGGCACTGAGTTGAGCTGTAAATGGAATGATATAAAAGCAATTACGAGCGTATTAAGAATTTATTAACAAGTATTACGCTACACTCCATTTCTCCACCAATTGTCTCACTTTTCAGTCTATGAATTGCAGGCCGCATACACTGTAAGTAGGAGCTCTGCTGCAGGCTGGGGACGCCCCGGACCTTCCCCAGATTGGCAATGCGCAAGTGTAGGGGGGTCTTGGAGGACTGAAGAAGACTGTTGGAATTATTACACACTTGAAATCCTGCCCCACTCGAAATGAAACATGCAGGGGGGGGGGGCAGCGCAGGGCTCTTGTCTGATATTGCTTCCACCGCCTCACGCCGAGACTGTTTGCGCCAAGACGGCCTCACCCACTTCACAGCTGCAGCCGGGGTTCGACTTCTGCTAACTCCTCTTTCTTCGCGCGTTGGAGCTCTGTAGCTGTTATTTGCTGAGCTGTTTGTGGCCTGGAGATTAACCTGACCTCAGCTCATAACTCAGCTCATATGTATGTATGGATAGATGGATAGATAGATAGATAGATAGATAGATAGATAGATAGATAGATAGATAGATAGATAGATAGATAGATAGATAGATAGATAGATAGATAGATAGATAGATAGATAGATAGATAGATAGATAGATAGATAGATAGATAGATAGATAGATAGATAGATAGATAGATAGATAGATAGATAGATAGATAGATAGATAGATAGATAGATAGATAGATAGATAGATAGATAGATAGATAGATAGATAGATAGATGATAGATAGATAGATAGATAGATAGATAGATAGATAGATAGATAGATAGATAGATAGATAGATAGATAGATAGATAGATAGATAGATAGATAGATAGATAGATAGATAGATAGATAGATAGATAGATAGATAGATAGATAGATAGATAGATAGATAGATAGATAGATAGATAGATAGATAGATAGATAGATAGATATATAGATAGATAGATAGATAGATAGATAGATAGATACTGGTAGATAGATAGATAGATAGACTTGCACAGCCACCGGCTTCTCTCGCAGTCTGTCGGCGGCTCTGCTTACAAAAGCAGGACAGCCCAAACCGAGTTGAGCTTGTCTGCAGGCGGGCGTCCCCCCCCCCTATCCCGCGGCCCCAGCGCGCAACCCGAACAGTTGAGCAAACATAAAGGCCAGCTTGGGAATACGTGAGCACAAGCCGACTTGAGCTGCTCGTATCGCTGAGATTCGAGCTCCCCATCCATCGTTTATTCCGGGGCAGGCTGGCTGAGCAGTCGGTGGGAGCCGGGGCGGGGGGGGGTCGGGTCTGTGTTTGCACTGGGACCTGCTGTTCAGACCCGATCCGGGACCTCCCATGCAGCGGCTTAGGGATTTTTGTTGGAATCTTTTAGTCCCGGATGATCGGGGCAAAAAAGTTAGCGCTGGAAGTGGGCCGGCTTGCTCCAGTGTAGCTTTAATTGCCATTTTCTTGGTTTCCCGACAGGTATCATGACTGGTGCATGACGCTTATAATCTGATAGTCCACTCTACGAGTATGACTATTTTTTGTCCATATTGTTGTCATTAACTGTTATCATTTTTTTAAACAAAAGTTCGGGTTATTGAGAGTGAGTCCTAGAGTAGGTCATAGATATTAGGTCACAGAAAGTAGGTCATAGAGAGTAGGTCATAGGAAGTAGGTCATGAGTAAAAGGTCATAGAGAGTAGGTCATAGAGAGTAGGTCATAGAGAGTAGGTCATAGAGAGTAGGTCATAGAGAGTAGGTCATAGAGAGTAGGTCATAGAGAGTAGGTCATAGAGAGTAGGTCATAGAGAGTAGGTCATAGACATTAGGTCATAGAGAGTAGGTCATAGAGAGTAGGTCATAGAGAGTAGGTCATAGACATTAGGTCATAGAGAGTAGGTCATAGACATTAGGTCATAGAGAGTAGGTCATAGAGAGTAGGTCATAGAGAGTAGGTTATAGAGAGTAGGTCATAGACATTAGGTCATAGACAGTAGGTCATAAAGAGTAGGAGAATGATTTCGAGCGAAGGCCGACCAACCACAGTGGACAGCAGATAATTCTAAATGTCCCAAATCCCAGTGATTACTGTCCGCTCGATAGCCAGATCCCCCGTAATTTTCTGTTTAATCTGGCTTTTTTCCTCTCCAAGCCGAACCAAATTGCCTTGATTGTTGACCGAAGGCGAGCTCACATTAGTGCTATCAGAGTTATATAACTCATTTAATTAAATCTGTTTGCTTGCCAACCAGTCAATGCTATGCAGTTTTTATTTGTGTGAATTTCAACGTCGACCAATCGCCTATGCAATAGATGTCAATATTGAGAGATTCCCAGTGATCTGGGTGGCCAGTGGTTTGATTGACAGGTCGGCACTGCTGATTTTGTGCAAGTTGAAAGAATTGCTCAAAAACTGCCTACAAATTTGGCTATGAGAGAGGTAGAGAAGTAGAGAGACCGGTTGAAACTTAGATGGAGACAGGTAGACAGTAGATGGAGACAGGTAGACAGTAGATGGAGACAGGTAGACAGTAGATGGAGACAGGTAGACAGTAGATGGAGACAGGTAGACAGTAGATGGAGACAGGTAGACAGTAGATAGAAACAGGTAGACAGTAGATGGAGACAGGTAGACAGTAGATAGAGACAGTAGATAGAGACAGGTAGACAGTAGATAGAGACAGTAGATAGAGACAGGTAGACAGTAGATAGAGACAGTAGATAGAGACAGTAGATAGAGACAGGTAGACAGTAGATAGAGACAGTAGATAGAAACAGGTAGACAGTAGATAGAGACAGGTAGACAGTAGATAGAGACAGTAGATAGAGACAGTAGATAGAGACAGTAGATAGAAACAGGTAGACAGTAGATAGAGACAGATAGACAGTAGATAGAGACAGTAGATAGAGACAGTAGATAGAGACAGTAGATAGAGACAGGTAGACAGTAGATAGAGACAGGTAGACAGTAGATAGAGACAGGTAGACAGTAGATAGAGACAGGTAGACAGTAGATAGAGATAGGTAGACAGTAGATAGAGACAGGTAGACAGTAGATAGAGACAGTAGATAGAGACAGTAGATAGAGACAGGTAGACAGTAGATTGAGACAGTAGATAGAGACAGTAGATAGAGACAGTAGATAGAGACAGTAGATAGAGACAGGTAGACAGTAGATTGAGACAGTAGATAGAGACAGTAGATAGAGACAGTAGATAGAGACAGTAGATAGAGACAGGTAGACAGTAGATAGAGACAGGTAGACAGTAGATAGAGACAGTAGATAGAGACAGTAGATAGAGACCGGTAGACAGTTACGTGGCGATGGAACGACACGTCAGAGAGCCATCAAATGCGCGGTGCATAATGGGGCTGGCAATGACGCTTTGTCTCCTGTGAAACAGGCAGTGCCAGACAATACAGCGGCTACTAAAATCCATTGTAATCCACACAGCTCCCGGGCTGCAATCATTATACGATTTTAATACGATCACAGAACAGTGCCTTCCTGCCCGCCTGTGCATGCGATTCCGTTCCGCACACCACTGCTCTCTATAATCTCTCACCTTTCCACTCTCATGTATATATAATATGGTGTGCAATAATATGTAGGGCCTCTAATATTATTATGCATCTTGCCCATACACCGAGGCTGTTACTGTTATACTCGCCGGTTAAGCGTGAAGTGGGCCCTTATAATCGACTCCACCTTAGCTAACTAGCTGCACACACCTGGCCTCCTAGCTCCTAGCCAGAATCACTTTGCCCGCCCCCTGTAGGAGAACTCTGTTTTCAGACAAGTGTAGGCCGATTGCAAGTTTTCTATTCATTTTGCACTGCTAGTCAGCCTACAGTTGTATAACTATGAAGGAGTCTGGGCAAATAGTTTCTGCTCCCAGTTTGTGCTTTCAGACCTTCTTGGCTTTTCCCAAAACCGTCTGCACACATTGATTATGATATTATCACAGCGGAGCTATCGATATGAACTTGTCCAGGGTCCTGTGTTTGTCTTTGTCTTTGTCTTTGTCTGTCCTGTCCTGCCTTTGTCTGTCCTGTCTTGTCTATCCTGTCTTGTCTGTCCTGTCTTGTCTGTCCTGTCTTGTCTGTTTTGTCTTGTCTGTCCTGTCTTGTCTGTCCTGTCTTGTCTGTCCTGTCTTTGTCTATCCTGTCTTGTCTGTCCTGTCTTGTCTGTCCTGTCTTGTCTGTCCTGTCTTGTCTGTCCTGTCTTGTCTGTCCTGTCTTGTCTGTCCTGTCTTGTCTGTCCTGTCTTGTCTGTCCTGTCTTGTCTGTCCTGTCTTTGTCTATCCTGTCTTGTCTGTCCTGTCTTGTCTGTCCTGTCTTGTCTGTCCTGTCTTGTCTGTCCTGTCTTTGTCGATCCTGTCTTGTCTGTCCTGTCTTGTCTGTCCTGTCTTGTCTGTCCTGTCTTGTCTGTCCTGTCTTGTCTGTCCTGTCTTGTCTGTCCTGTCTTGTCTGTCCTGTCTTGTCTGTCCTGTCTTTGTCTATCCTGTCTTGTCTGTCCTGTCTTGTCTGTCCTGTCTTGTCTGTCCTGTCTTGTCTATCCTGTCTTGTCGACAGTCTTGTCGACTGTCTTGTCTTGTCTGTCCTGTCTTGTCTTGTCTCCTACATATTTGTCTTGTCTGTCACTCCTTGCAGAAACCAGCTTACTACATATCTATAACAGGTGTTGCGCAGTCCTACTCAGTACACAAAGTTGAAGCATAAACAGGATTAATAATTATTTCTATTTCAAGCTAAGGCATGTGGCTATCAGCTTAGGCTGGAGTCTGCTGGAGGGGAGGGTGCTGAGGAACCGGCCTCGGGGTTCAAGTGGCCCTGGATGGCCAGGGTTTTTTTCGTTTTGGCTCAATTTTTTGAACCTGCTCAGACTCAAGAGCGGAGACTGGAGTCACCTGGCTAAGCCAGGTAATGATGAATTATCAAAGGCAAATAACTAAAGCAGGAAAGCTGATCGACCACAATTTATAAATAATTGATCATTGTTCACAAGTCGCAGAAACTGCCGCAGTTCACAGTGCACATTATATAATAATGTAAAATTTTTATTCCAATTCACTGCATTGCAGGCACTTTAGGGAACTAGTTCAAAATGATAAATGAATAGTTATGCAAAGTTGGTTTTAGTTTGAGTTGATTCTTTTATACGCTTATAAATATTTATATATAAATGATAGGTCAGATGGTTAATAAATTGTAAATATAGAGAGATTTGAAATTTAAACACGCGGGTTTGCAGAAGAGCAGATAAATAAATATTTATAGGAAATAGTTTCTTAAAAGAAGATAAGTAATATTAAATTCAATTTGATTTAGACATACAGTACAGTTTACAGGGGCGACAGAATCTGTGTTTTTGGTTACAAAATCTGAGGGCAAGCAGTCACCTGCAATCCCTGGGCTTGTCATTTTGGAGTTCATGACGTATTTGTAATTGATGTAGATCAGTCTGTAGAGCCGTTTCTAGGGTTGGTAGAGTGTGAGAAAGATGAGGGAGAGAGTGAGATAGATGAGGGAGAGAGTGAGATAGATGAGGGAAACAGTGAGATAGATGAGAGAGAGAGTGAGATAGATGAGGGAAACAGTGAGATAGATGAGGGAGACAGTGAGATAGATGAGGGAGACAGTGAGATAGATGAGGGAGATAGTGAAATAGATGAGGGAGAGAGGGAGATAGATGAGGGAGACAGTGAGATAGATGAGGCAGACAGTGCGATAGATGAGGGAAACAGTGAGATAGATGAGGCAGACAGTGAGAAAGATAAGGGAGACAGTGAGATAGATGAGGGAGACAGTGAGATAGATGAGGCAGACAGTGAGATAGATGAGGCAGACAGTGAGATAGATGAGGCAGACAGTGAGATAGATGAGGGAGAGAGTGAGATAGATGAGGGGGACAGTGAGATAGATGAGGGAGAGAGTGAGATAGATGAGGGAGACAGTGAGATAGATGAGGGAGAGAGTGAGATAGATGAGCTTGAGTGTGAGATGGCTGAGGGAAACAGTGGGATAGATGAGGGAGACAGTGAGATAGATGAGAGAGTGTGATAGATGAGGGAGAGAGAGAGATAGATGAGGGAAACAGTGGGATAGATGAGGGAGACAGTGAGATGGATGAGGGAGAGAGAGAGATAGATGAGGGAGACAGTGGGATAGGGTAGGGAGTGTGAGATAGAGGGGCAGAGAGTCAGACACATGGAGTCAGGTGGTTTTACAGTGAAAGAGCAGCCCGATAACAGGTATTTATGTACTGTACAAAAGCTACTAAAGAAATCTGCAATACTCGAATTCAAACTCATGGACAGACTCAGAGAATTCAAAGGTACAAAATACAAACAACGGACAAAAGAAAGGTCAAAAGAGCGTCAGGAAAGAAAAAAAATTTAACAGCAAAACAGGATAAGAATGCAGATAACTGTTAACTGTAAATATGGGACAAATAGGCATGACGTACCCCACACTAACAACAACAAAAGCTGTTTGTATAGCAATGGACAGCTGGATTCTTGAAGGTGGAAACTGTCCATGGCTTTTGGTGCAGCTCATAGCGCTCCGCCGCTATGATACTTGTAATAGTACTGATGCTGGGCAGCTTCATCAGCCTTCAGCTGCCCGTAACCGGCTGCGGCGTAGCCAGCGGCGCTCATGTCGTTATAGTACTTCAGCTCGCCCGCGTGCATCAGCGAGCTGATGGAGAACGGGTGCGAGTGATGCTGGTGATGGTGAAAATTGCCTACCAGAGTCGGGTCCATGTGAGGCATCATTTCGGGAGACAGGAAGTAGCCGGACATTGACAGCGGGTCCTGCTGCTGCTGCTGCTGCTGCTGCTGCTGATACTGCTGAGAGTACTGCATCTGCTGCTGCTGCTGTTGCTGCTGAAGATCCATACCATCCATTGGATGGCTTTGCTGCTGCTGAAGGTAGTGATGCAGCTCAGTTCCGCCTTGGTGCATCGCCAGCGGCTGCTGAGACTGCTGAGGCTGCAGTGGCTGCTGCATCTGCATCTGCATGTGCTGTTGGAGCAACTGCTGCTGCTGCTGCTGCTGCTGAAGGCTGAGACTTGAAGAGGCGCGACTGCTGCACCGCTCGGAGATTCCAGCATCCGGTTCCTCCTTCATCTTACTGCTGTCGGCCTCGCCGTCCTCGTCGTCGTCGCCGCCAGTCGCAGCCCGGTTGGCCTGCCTGGTGGCCTCCCGCTGCGGATCTTTGAAGCGCTTCTGCCTTCGCAGGTAGCAGCCGTTCTCGAACATGTTGCCGCTGTCCGGGTGCAGCGTCCAGTAGGAGCCTTTGCCCGGCTTGTCAGGGCTGCGCGGCACCTTCAGAAAGCAGTCGTTGAATGACAGCGAGTGCCTGATGGAGTTCTGCCAGCGCTGCTGGTTCTGCCTGTAGTAAGGGAACAGATCCATGATGAACTGGTAGATCTCCGCCAGGGTGCACATCTTCTGGGGCGACTGTTGAATAGCCATGGTGATGAGGCTGATGTAGCTGTAAGGCGGTTTAGCGTGAGTGTAGCTTCGTCTGTAGGCCGCCGCTGCCGCCGCTGCTGCCGCTGCTTTGCCGCCGTCCAGACAGCCGCTCATGACTGCCGCAGCCGCTGCAGCCGCTCCCGGGTGTTGCTGCTGAATCTGCTGCAGATGATGATGCTGCTGCTGCTGCTGCGATGGATGCTGGGAATGATGCAGCTGTTGATGCTGCTGTTGTTGCTGTTGAAGATGGTGCAGATGGTGCTGCGGCGGCTGCTGCTGCTGCTGATGCAGATGATGCGGATGCTGGACGGCCTGATGATGCTGCAGAGCGCCGCCTCCGCCAGCTGTTGAGTCGCTTGAATAAGCGGCAGCAGCGGCAGCAGCGGCGGCAGCGCTGGCCCCGGTCGGGTAGCAGGAGACTGCGGCAGCGGCCGCGGCAGCAGCGGCAGCAGCAGCCGCAGCAGCAGCAGCCGCCGCCGAGCCCGGAGCGGTGGACATCGTTGAGGAAGTGACCCCGGCCAGCGGGTCGCTGTACAGGGCGGCAGAAGCCGACTCCGACGCCGCGGAGGACGAAGTCGAAGCCGCTGTCGGCAGGTCGATGTCGGCACCGCTATCGGCGTGAAGGTCGCCGCCGCCGCCGCCGCAGCCGCCGTTACTGCTGCCGTTGATGCCTGCGCCGTCGGTAGACAGCGACGAGGCGACGCCGGCGCCGCCACCGGCGCTGAGCATCCCGCCGCGCGCGGCAGAGGGATCGGCAGTGGGCGAGAGGGAAAACTTCAAGGAATTAAGAAACGAGGATCTCTGCAGTATAATGGTTGAACAAAGTTTGTTTTCAGTGGATTATGGGAGGGAGGGGGCGGCAGGGCGCCTCCGTCGGCCAAGTACACAGGCGGCGCGGCGCGGTTTTTAGCAAACAAGAATTCGATCAATGACAAACTTCTAGGAGAGCAGCTCGCGGATTACACAGTACACACAGACTATAGCCAGCGAAGACTTTGATTTCGAAGAAGAGGTTGAGGCTGAAGGAGCTTAGGATTTGTGTGCGCTCGCGTGTGTGTGCGCTGTGTGCCCTCTCCGGGGCGGCGGGGGAGGCGGTGGTTGCCGAGGGGTTGGCTATAGCTGGCTGGCGTTTATGCGCGAGATTCGCGATAGAGGAGGCGCGGAGTAAGGGGGTCGCTCGCAAGGTTTGGCCTGGGCAAATTTGCTAACTCTGATTGCTCTGCTCTCGGGCAGCGCCGCGGCCTGTGGGGGAGCATAAATTCTCGAACCGGGCTGGGGAGGTGGCGGACCTTTGAGAAGAAAAGACGCAAAGCCTCGGAGCTCAGCTCAATGAAAGGCAAATGGAGGGAGAGTCCGGCTAGGGGGCTCCAAGCCAGCAGCGCTCTGCAGCCAGGATTCTTGGTGCCGGAGCTTCCTGATTGGCTGCAGTTCGACCCCCAACTCATAGCCTATTGGCTGCGACACACAACCGTGCCGCTCTGAGTGTTCTCAAACTCCAGTCATGATGATGGACTATACTCAGTTCTAAAACGGCTGTTGGCTACCGGCAGCTGACTGCAATGCGCCATCCAATTTGGCGCCACTCCCATTATGAATGGCTGACAATGTGCCATCCAATTTGGCGCCCCTCCCATTGTGAATAGCTGACAATGCGCCATCCAATTTGGCGCCACTCCCATTGTGAATAGCTGACAATGCGCCATCCAATTTGGCGCCACTCCCATTGTGAATAGCTGACAATGCGCCATCCGATTTGGCGCCACTCCCATTGTGAATAGCTGAGTAAGCTGACAATGCGCCATCCAATTTGGCGCCCCTCCCATTGTGAATAGCTGACAATGCGCCACCCAATTTGGCGCCCCTCCCATTGTGAATAGCTGACAATGCGCCACCCAATTTGGCGCCCCTCCCATTGTGAATAGCTGACAATGCGCCACCCAATTTGGCGCCCCTCCCATTGTGAATAGCTGACAATGCGCCATCCAATTTGGCGCCACTCCCATTGTGAATAGCTGAGTAAGCTGACAATGCGCCATCCAATTTGGCGCCACTCCCATTGTGAATAGCTGACAATGCGCCCCTCCCATTTTGAATAGCTGACAATGTGCCATTTAATTCGTCGCCCAATGTCGACAAAACAACGTCATAAACGTTCCTAAATAACAGAATACAGAAACACAAACAAACATTTTTATTTAGACAATTAAAAGCGTGCCAGAAGGGGTGATTTATTAATTTATTAGCCTCAGTAGAATTGTATATAGATTAAATTAAATTAAAATATTATATTGCACTTTCCATTGCAAATTTATCAAATAAAACGCTTGTGTGTGTACTTACTCCAGAGTGCTGGACAGATGCCAGACTGGATGTCGGAGGCATCAGTTTTAGCTCAAAAAAACCAGGGCTCAGTAAATCTTCTGCGTTCAAATATTATTATTGAAAACAAGTATTGCACGAACAGTAGGATAGTACTTATATAGCTAGCAGTAGTAGTATAGATAGAGTGCAGTAAGAAAAAAGCAAAGAATTAATCGCAAAAATTGATAACTTTATTAAGTAAAGTAAATAAATATGATTTAAGCGAAAGAAGGAAATTCGCCAATTTGAAGAAAACAGACAATACTTTGCGGACACACAGAATACCATGTCTGATACACCTATAATAAACAACTATTAAGTATTAATTAATTAATTATTATTAAATTAAACTAGTAAAACAACAGACACTGCTGTTACTATACGGTTTATCTATTTATAAATTAATATAGTTGCGTATAACAAAAACTGCGAGGAATGCGACCAATTATAAAATTGAATAGAAATAATTAAGTATTTAAGCTACGCAAAATTAGTAAAGCAAAACGCTAACAATGCAAAGGAACCCAAGTAGTAAATAGAAAAATTAAAAAATAAAAACTTATTGCACCCAAATTTTCTAGAATAGATACGCCAATGTCGCTACTGACTTGAATACTACACTAGTAGTAGTTGTTGCAATTTAAAAATATGACTGCAGAGAGGAAAATTGTAAGATTTAAGTTGACAATATTAATAGTAACCATATTTATTAAATATTGTAGTAAAGTCTTTGTACGGGGACACAGCGACAGAAGTATATTTTGCGACAAAGACACAAAATCTCTTTTAATTAAAGTCCAACAATAGAGTCCAATATTATTGTTAATAATAAACAATTTTATAAGTCTTGGCTTTGCCCGATTTGTTTCAGCTCGACAGATCCAAACTTCTTATTTTGTAGTCATCATGGTGACGAATTCTGCAAACGGTGCAAATAAAAGAGGTTATTTACGATGCATGTTTTTTAACGTTGGTAATTTTTACACAGAATTGAAATTATGCTTGAAATATTCAGGCCAGAGATCTTCAGCAGTAGTAACTTCAGGTCAGAAATCCTCAGGGAAAGGAACTTCAGGTCAGAGATCTTCAGGGATAAGCATTTCATGTCAGAGATATTCAAGGAAAAGAACTTCAGGTCAGAAATGTTCAGAGAAAAGAACTTCAGGTCAGAAATCTTCAGGGAAAAGAACTTCAGGTCAGAGATATTTAGGGGTGATAACTTCAGGTCCGAAATCTTGAAGAAAAAGAACTCAGGTCAGAGATCTTCAGGGATAAGCATTTCATGTCAGAGATCTTTAAGGAAAAGAACTTCAGGTCAGATATCTTGAAGAAAAAGAACTCAGGTCAGAGATCTTCAGGGATAAGCATTTCAGGTCAGAGATCTTTAGGGATAAGAATTTCAGGTTAGAAATCTTCAGGGAAAAGAACTTCAGGTCAGAAATCTTCAGGGATAAGAACTTCAGGTCAGAGAGATTCAGGGATAAGAACTTCAGGTCAGAAATCTTCAGGGATAAGCATTTCATGTCAGAAATCTTCAGGGATAAGCATTTCATGTCAGAGATCTTCAGCGAAAAGAACTTCAGGTCAGAGAGCTTTAGGGATAAGAACTTCAGGTCAGAGATCTTCAGGGATAAGCATTTCATGTCAGAGATCTTCAGCGAAAAGAACTTCAGGTCAGAGAGCTTCAGGGATAAGAACTTCAGGTCAGAGAACTTCAGGGAGAAGAACTTCAGGTCAGAAATCTTCAGGGATAAGCATTTCATGTCAGAAATCTTCAGGGATAAGCATTTCATGTCAGAGATTTTCAGGGAAAAGAACTTCAGGTCAGAGAGCTTTAGGGATAAGAACTTCAGGTCAGAGATCTTCAGGGATAAGCATTTCATGTCAGAGATCTTCAGCGAAAAGAACTTCAGGTCAGAGAGCTTTAGGGATAAGAACTTCAGGTCAGAGATCTTCAGGGATAAGCATTTCATGTCAGAGATCTTCAGCGAAAAGAACTTCAGGTCAGAGAGCTTCAGGGATAAGAACTTCAGGTCAGAGATTTTCAGAGAAAGGAACTTCAGGTCAGAAATCTTCAGGGATAAGCATTTCATGTCAAAGATCTTCAGGGATGAGAACTTCAGGGAAAAGAACTTCAGGTCAGAAATCTTCAGGGATAAGCATTTCATGTCAGAGATCTTCAAGGATGAGAACTTCAGGGAAAAGAACTTCAGGTCAGAGATCTGCAGAACTTAGGAAAATTTTACTGTACCGTATTTATCTTTTTTACCACAGCTTTGCTGACAGGTAAACTGATAAATAATGTTGAGAATCAGATACAGAAAAATGATTTAAATTTAATAAAATATTCTACAATAGATTTGGTAGAAATCGCGAGGCAAATAATTTCAGAACCTGAAACAATCAGTTGAAAATGAGATTAACAAAGTCATAACTATTTCTCCAACCAAAGATTAAGTAAGCCTACCATATTCAAATAATGTGTTACTGAACAGCTGATTGCGAGATTCACTACCAATCATTAAAAAGATAAGGAAATTTTTGGTATAATAAAAAACAAGTAATTAAAATTTGAAAGTCAATTAAAATTAATAATTTTAAATAAACAAAACAAATTCTCCCGTTAGCAAATTAGTGACCTTATTTTGTGGTCATCATTTTGACAAACTCTGCAATTGGTAACAAAAATGATTAAACTGACAACACCGAATATTATGTAAAAAATAGTTGCTCAATGCTAATTCAGAAAAAACTTACTATATAAATAAGACACAACACAACGCGTGTGATATTAACGTTTTTAGTAAATAAAGCATTATGCTCGGATGGGTCATTAACTAATTTAATAGGAATTCGAAATAAATCACACAAATTAGGAGTTCAAAGACAATTAATTTAGGGGATCTGGGAGATTTCAGATTCTCAATTCCAAATAGGGGATCTGGGAAATTTCAGATCCTCAATCCTGAATAGGGGATCTGGGAGATTTCAGATCCTTAATCCTGAATAGGGGATCTGGGAGATTTCAGATCCTTAATCCTGAAGAGGGGATCTGGGAAATTTCAGATCCTTAATCCTGAAGAGGGGATCTGGGAAGTTTCAGATCCTTAATCCTGAATAGGGGATCTGGGAAGTTTCAGATCCTTAATCCTGAATAGGGGATCTGGGAAGTTTCAGATCCTTAATCCTGAAGAGGGTGTAGTTGAACTGTAGTCAATTTGGATTGAACTTTTAGCGATGCTGCGCTATGCACAAAAAAACACGATCCGAGCCTCACTGGGCTACAGTTTATTTATTAAATAGTTAATGAAGGCCGTGTAAAAAAGAGTAAGTTCACCTGGCTTGCGTACATCGCATTTGCGTACATTAAATCGATACGGGCGTATTTGGAGAAAATCAATGTGCGGGCATAATAGAGTCGGCGCAGATTGAGATGGAGTAATTGATTGAAAATAATGAATTGCACTTTCCGCCACACTCCCCCGCCAGAGGTTCGAACTCAAGACCTCTGGCTAAAAAAGGAAAGGGCTGCAAAGGCTAACTTTCACTGAAAATAAAGACGAGACATCGAATGCGAGTTCTTTTATCGAATACAAATTTTCGAGCTAAATAAGCGAATGCACTTCGAGAAAATATTTGATATTGGAAATAAGTGCCTTGACACAAAGACAATAAAAAACTGGAACATTAAAATCAAACAAAACTATGATCAATTGCGGATTGAAAATAGTGCGTCGAATTTGCGTAGGTACTTACGACACCAAGAGGCATTATTTGATTGCCAGCAAAAATCATGCAAGTGAAACAGAATCAGTAACTAATCACGCAGTGGCTACAGATAGCTCGCAGAATTTAGACGACGCAAACGCAGACAAAGATAGACTGAGAGATCGACGGCGAGACAGCACGAGACTAGATCAAAGAAAGAAAGAGACAGGCTTAGACCTCCAGAGGAACCAGCGACGCTACCGGCCGCCGAAAATGCACAGCAGCGCGACTACAATGCGGACTAGCTAACCTCAGGAGGCACGATCTAGCAACGCCATCACGGCCATGATGTACCGCTTCCACAACCGCCAGCTTCCATTGCAGCCTCGGCACGCCGGCGTCCATCACCAAAACGACATCTCCGACCTTGATTATGCGACCAGAATTTCGTCCTTCCTTCCTTGCTGAACGCTCGCGCAGAGCCACGATGTACTCATTCAACCATTCTCGCCAGAATTTGGTCAGCATCCGCCGCACTTTGCTCAGACGCTCTGGAAGAGGCAGGACTGTTTGGCTTTTCGGATTCGCTTCTGGTTCTTTTGTCAGGCGATGCAGAACAAGAAAATGACTCGGCGTGATCACTTCTGCGTGCGCTTCGGACGAGACGAACCCGAGTGGTCTTGAATTCACAACTGCCTCCACTTCGCACACAACTGTTGTTAACTCGTCCAGAGTGAGAAAGGCTTTGCAGACGGTCTTTTTCAAAGCTGACTTCACGACACCAACCAATCGCTCGTAGAATCCGCCCATCCATGGTGCTTTTTCTGGGATAAACGACCAGCAGATTCTTTTGGCGGCTAAAAACTCTTGACCTCGTGTGGTCTGAAGGGGCGCCGTGTGGGCGTCTAGTAGTCGGGCGGCTGCGTGGAAAGTCTTGAAGTTGTCCGAAATGATTGACGGAATCCCGCGACGAGCACAGAAGCGACGAAGACTCTGCAGAAAAGATTGAGTTGTCAAATCTGTGGTCACTTCAAGATGGACCGCTCGGGTGCCCATGCAGGCAAAGAGCAGGATGTAGGCTTTTTGTTGGCCATCTCCCTCCCCCCTGCGGTAGAAAAGCGGACCGCAGTAGTCCAGGCCAACATGCTGGAAAGCTCTCAGCGATTCGATTCTTGACAGGGGTAACTGCGACTGCTGACCAACTTTGTACGGCAAACCCTGGAGCCGGATGCAGGTGTTGCAACGTCGTAGAGTAGATTTAACTTTCTGCCGAGCCTTCAGCATCCAATACTTCTCGCGAATCTGCACCAACGTAGCTGCAACTCCCCCGTGAGCCACCTTCCTGTGAGCATGCTCAGTAAGTTTTTGCTGAAAGTTTACATCCGTAGGACATAAAATCGGTGACTTCTGATCCGGTGCTATATCCGATTCACCCAGGCGTCCTGAGCAGCGAAGAACGTCGTCACTGTCCAGATACAGGCGGAGATTCTGGATTAATGGTGTCTTCGCGGAGTTTTTAGTGATGCACTGTATCTCCGGACTGAAGGCTTTTGCCTGAAGAGAACGAATCCAGAGCTTCTCAGCGGAATGCAATTCGGCAGCAGTTAAGGTAGCCGACAAGGCACGGGTGCGATTCCTCAGCGATGTGACGAAGCGGAGGACCCACGCTGTCACTCGGAGAAGTCTCTCTAAACTGCTGAACTTCGGCAAGTCTATCATTTCGTCTATTCGAATACGAGGTTCCGGAGGGTCAACGACTTCCACAGTCACACAATGAGTGGAGCTGTCATCCAGGCTAGACTTGCCAGAAAAATCTGGCTGAACCGGCCATGTTGAAGAGTCGGACCACAGCCAAGTAGGTCCACAAAACCAGCAGGAGCGATTGTCGAGCAATTCCGGAGTGATGGGACGAGTCGCAATGTCAGCAGGATTTTCTTTCCCAGGGCAATGTCTCCAACTGTCCGGTGGAACCACTGACCGAATGAACACAACGCGGTTCTGGATGAACATCTTCCAAGTTTTGTGTTCCGACTTTATCCACCACAACGCGTCCATGCTGTCACTCCAGCAGCTTACGGCGGCATCAGGAAATTCTTTACGAACCTCGATGATCATGTGAGCCAGTTCTCTGGCTGCCATCAGTTCTAGTCGAGGGATGGTCGTCTCAGCGATGGGAGCGACACGCGACTTGGCCATGAGTAGCGACACCCTAACCTCACCAGACTCGAAAGTAGACCTCAGGAAGACGCAGGCTGCGTGCGCCACCTTGGAGGCGTCGCAGAAACCATGAATTTCGGAAGCGATTGGTGTTGATGTAGTAAGAGGCCTGTCGATGCAACAATTCCAGCCTTCCAACTCGCTGAAACACTCGTGCCATTGACTCCTGAGCGGTTCCGGAAGCGGCATGTCCCAGCCCAAGTTCAAGCGACAACTCTGCTGAAACAGCAATCGAGGACGTGTCAGAAGAGGACTGAGTAGACCCAAGGGGTCAAACGTCTTTGAGAATGCCGACAACGTCGAGCGCTTTGTTAGTTCTGCATTCCGAATCTTTAGAGTAGGATGATCGTGGATTGAAAGCACGAAACTGTCCTCTTTCGGATCCCAAAGCATGCCCAGAACCTTGACCGTAGAAGAGTTTTGAACACCAGTGCCATCCTTATCGAAAACTTTGTTTAGCTCTGCTGAATTGGATATCCATCCTCGGATATTCATTGAAGCTTCTTCGAATACTTCTCTGGTCTGTTTGTAGATCAAAATCGCTGAGCCGGCCGAATCAGACCCAGTCACGAGATTGTCCACGTACATGTCCATCGCCAGCCGTTTAATGGTGTCCGGCGAAGCCTTTTGCGTATTTCGAAAGTGATAGAGAAGCACCTCTTGGAGAATGGCCGGACTGCTCACCAAGCCGAACACGAGACGTACGTATCGAAGTACTCGAATCGTGGACTCTTTCTGACGAGGATGTGTAAGCCACAGGAACCGAACAGCGTCGCGGTCCTTCTCCCGAATGACAACTTGCAGGAATGCTTTCTCAACATCGCTTATCATCGCGACAGGATGAGTCCTGAACCGAAGCAGCAAAGAAGCCACAGACGGCAAGCGGCAAGGACCCTGTTCCAATACGTCGTTCAACGAACAGCCGGCTGCCGACTTGGCGCTCGCATCAAAGACGATACGAAGTCGCGTCGTCGAACTGTCCTCTTTGACAACCGGCAAATGCGGCAGATAGTGCTGGATTGATTCGGGATCACTGTCAGATGGCACAGGTTCTATGACGCCACTGTTCAGCTGTTCCTGCAGGATCCTGTCATACTCGTCGATTGTTCCTGTCTGACGCAGCTTTTCCGCAGTCGACCTTAGCCGTCGGTAGGCGAGACCAAAATTGTCACTGAGAAGTTTTCGACATCCATCCCTGAATGGCAGACCGATGGAGTATCTACCTTGCTCAAATTCCAGACTTGGAGGAAATGGCCGCTTTGCCCTCATCGGATCTAATTCACTGCTTGTGGAATCTGCCAGCATACCATCCATTAGGGATTCTCCGGAACAGTGCATCGCGCATGCGGACGAGGAAGCACAAAGTGTGTCAGCAATTCTTAATCTGCCGGTGACCAGATAGCCAAGTTTGCTCTTAACGGCGACTGGACCATTGCCGCTCACTGTTCTAACGATGTCGCCGTCCACCAAATCATAGTAACAATCGGCACCAATCAAGATAGATATCGGCTCATTAGCATCGCGAGGGTCAAATGGATCCGCCAGATCAAGACGCTGGAGTTCTGGATGAGCGTCGCACATCGCCGATGCCTGAGGTTTGCAGATCCGAGGAGTCGTGTAGCCTCTCAGAGTCACATAATCTTCGTCCAGAGAGTTGGCTTTGCGAATGCTAAATCTGACGATGCTTGATGTGAATTCAGTGCTGCTGGATCCAAATGTGTTGACCCGCAAAACTTCCGTTGCCTCAACTGCAAGGTCCAGCTGCCGACTTAAATCTTGTCTGATATAAGTTTTATTGCTGGCGGTGTCAAAGAGCGCACGGACCAGAACTTCGGTTTTGCCATCCGAACTGATGATGAGACACTTAGCAGTCGGCATGATCACTGCAGGATTGGAGTGCACGACAAGGGATTGACTCTCAGAGATTGTCTTGTCTTCGCATGGTATGGTCACGGCTGTTGTGCTACTGCAGTTCGGTGGAGTTACTATTTTCTGCTGGTCTATGTGCCCAGCTCCAACTTTTGTCATCGCAGGATGCGCTTCGCCAGGATGGGAAGTCAGGCAGACGCTCGGGTGATGCATTTTACCGCAATGGCGACAAGCTCTCTTCGATCGACACTGACTGGAAGGATGGTTCGGTCGTAGGCAGCAAAAGCAGCGTCTCTCCTTTTTCAGAATCTCTATCCTCTCCTTTGCTGTGGGAACAACCGTGCAGGAATCGGAATAGTGACCCTGACGACAGTAAGTGCACGACACGGAATTTTGCGCTGAATCCGATTGCTGACTCTCTGCTGCTTTGTTCTGCTCCTTTGACGCCGGATGATGCGTGACGAACGAAGAGGGATGCGAATCTTGGTCGCATGAAAACTTCTGAGTAGGTCCTGCTACAGAACTACGTATCTCTGGCGTGTGTCGGCTTTGGTCGCCTGATCTGCCTGAGCCCAGGGCACATCGATCACGGAGTTTAATTTCGTCGTCGAGTGCATCTAAGAAGTTTTCCATATTTGACGGTTTTCTATAAGTTCTAGTCAGAATTGGGCGCATGACGTCAGCGCGAATTGATCCGGGCAGCTTAGCTTCCAGATTCGGCAGAAGTAGCACTTCGTAGTTGTTTGTAGCCACTCCTAAAGTTTCTAGGGCTCGGACGCTGGATCTCACGACGTCTAAGAATGAGCGTAGAGCTACAATGGAATCGGACGCGCATCGGACTGTCTCGAGCCTCTTCATGAAGTGTTGAATGAGGTTATCTGGAGACCCGTACCTGTCTTCCAGGCGTTGTGGTAGTCACCCGTCGTAAGTTTAAAGTTCTCGATGCATCGTCGTGCTTCACCCTTTAGACAGCTCTGAAGATATGAAAATTTTTCGACATCTGACAGATGCAAATTCTGGTGGATTGATGAGTTGAACTGCGAACTAAAGTTGGGCCACTGAGTTGGATCGCTCCCGTCAAAAATAGGCAGACTCATCTTCGGCAGCTTCACATTGCACTTGCGATCAGCCGTCTCTGGCATCACTTTGGAACCGACAGCTGACGCTGGGCTTCCTGAACTAATTGAAGATGGGGCAGCCACCGGTTTAAACCTTTTCTCCCGAATCCGCTCTAGACCTGCAGCTGCTCTTTCTAATTTGAGCATATACTCGTCACATTTTTCCGTCTCTTCCTGCAGTTTGTCCGTTGGCTCACCATCGTCTGTAACAAATTCGCGCAAAATCTGCTTGTCGACTTTTTCCAGCTCGGTTTTCTTCGTCACCACCAAGCGCAGCAAACCATTTACCTCATCCTCTGATTTCTCTGCTCCAGCCAAAACCGCCTGAATCTTTTCCACCAGCAACGTAGCCGAACGACGCAGCACAGCGCGATCTTTCTTGAACTCCTCCATCAAAGGCTGAGAAGAACAGAGCAGAGACAGGCGAGAGGACAGATGAAAGAAAGAAGGAAGCAGATTCCGAGCAGATATGAGGCACGAGAAGAGCAAAAAAAATTATGACAGTGGGAATAATCTAACAAAAACTAATCTTCGCTTAAAAACACAAACGGGAAATTTGAATAGATGTCAAATGAATTAGCAAAAAACAGAAAATGTCTCAACAAGTCCGCGCAGCCGAAGGAGTTTCACGAAGATGCTCTTGTTGATGAACCTCAGGACCCGGAAACGGATGCCGACAGGAGCCTTGAAGACGTAGGAATTGTTGAGCAGATTCAGACGATTCCTGTAGCTCCGATCCAAAGCCTGAACCTCAAAGCGCGGTTTGCTGAATCATAGCTAGTAGAATTTCACTGTTCGGGCGCCATGTAGTTGAATTGTAGTCAATTTGGATTGAACTTTTAGCGATGCTGCGCTATGCACAAAAAAACACGATCCGAGCCTCACTGGGCTACAGTTTATTTATTAAATAGTTAATGAAGGCCGTGTAAAAAAGAGTAAGTTCACCTGGCTTGCGTACATCGCATTTGCGTACATTAAATCGATACGGGCGTATTTGGAGAAAATCAATGTGCGGGCATAATAGAGTCGGCGCAGATTGAGATGGAGTAATTGATTGAAAATAATGAATTGCACTTTCCGCCACAGAGGGGATCTGGGAAGTTTCAGATCCTTAATCCTGAAGAGGGGATCTGGGAGGTTTTGGATCTGTGAGCTAACACATTGCTCAAGGATGCATTGAAAACAATAACAAATCAGTTTGAACATCTGCACTTTTCTATAATTTTTTTCATACAAAGTCGAACTCACCTTCGTAGTTGACCTGACCGTCTCCATCGATATCAGCCTCCCGGATCATCTCGTCCACCTCCTCGTCAGTGAGCTTCTCGCCCAGATTAGTCATGACGTGGCGCAGCTCAGCAGCCGAGATGAAGCCGTTGCCGTCTTTGTCAAAGACGCGGAACGCTTCCCGGATCTCCTCCTCGCTGTCAGTGTCCTTCATCTTCCTGGCCATCATGGTGAGGAACTCGGGGAAGTCAATGGTGCCGTTACCGTCGGCGTCGACCTCGTTGATCATGTCCTGCAGCTCGGCCTCGGTGGGGTTCTGTCCCAGCGAGCGCATCACGGTGCCCAGCTCCTTGGTGGTGATGGTGCCATCGCCGTCCTTGTCGAAAAGGCTGAAGGCCTCCTTGAACTCGGCGATCTGCTCCTCGGTGAGTTGGTCAGCCTGAGCGACGAAATATTATTTGGCAACAGATTCAAATGCGTACTTAGCTCCAGAGGTAGGACGGTAGATTAATCCTCTCTGATCCCAGGTCAAGAAGTGTCCCAGAGTTGCTTGCGTCACCCATTTCAAACAGCTCAAAAATGACGAGAGGTCACAGTACAAAGTCACCAAAAGTCTCCTTAGAGTCAAGTTGAGGCGTACTAGAGCTTTTTTGCAACTCTTTTACAATTCTACAACTCACACAATGCATTGTGACTTAAGTCGCCTCTCTATCAAAATACAGTCGTTTGACTATATATGCTAGTATATTGAAGTATCTGAATCAGAGTGGTCAAAACTGTGCATTGGATTTAATGTACTTTTTCTATCATTTAGTTTATTGTGCTCATGCCATACTACTAACTATAGATGGATACAACAAATATCAGATACTTGAATATAGAATATATCTATAACCAAAGAAATTTTACCCATTTCAATTGAATTGTTGTAAAAATTTAGAAAATAATCAGAATAACTTATCAAATCTCTGTAATTAAAAAGGCATGCAAAAGTAAAAAAAAAAACAGGTGAAAATTATATATACAAGCTTGAGGAACAAAGTATCATCTGATTAAATACCAACAGTAAAGAATGTTTTATATAAATTAAATTAAATTTTGAAAGCTTTACCAAATTTGATGTTACTTACAGTAGTCTAAAATGAAGTCATATCAAATGAAATTAGATGCAAATTAGTAAGTTACTTAACTAATTTGACTATTTATTATACAACTTAATTTATCTATCATAAACTTAAAAGAATTATATTTTTAATTGTCATAGTATAAAAGCTTACAAAATTTCTCTATAACATTAAAAGTACATTATAGTCTAAATCTAAACTTGGTTTGTAATATATTTTGATCTATTTTATTATAAAAATATTTGGTTCTAATAGATGTACACAAAATGGCAAAAAGTTATGGCATAGGTATGGCATGGCATGGTACCAAAAGGTATGGCATGGTTCAGTTTTTAGGTAAATGGCAAGAGTAACTATGATTGTCTAATCTAGAGATGCCCTGAAATTTTGGGCATGTTCATTGCAAATTTTTGGATATAGTTTCAATTTTGGGTATAATTACACTTTTGGGTACATTGATACTCAAAATTTCAAGCTCATTGTCTTCTTATATCTAAAGCTGAGTGGATTGATTGATTGACCAGCTAGGTTTAATGCGTATCTCCTCCTAGAGGCTGCCAACTCAAATGCAAAATTTATACCTATGAATGCAGATTTTTTGTAACCTTCTTTGGCCAGTCTGCCTCTCCAATGGAAAGGTTGCAGCCTGTTTATAAAAATAGCCACCCCAACCTCTGCCCACAGGTCACTGTATATTGGAGGGGTGGGTGTGTTCAATGCAAATAAAATACCCACATGTTGGAGGTTCAATTAAATTTAATAATTCCCCTGGAATGGGGGGCTAGGTTTGGGCTGAGTGTACATAGCAGTTATAACAGTAAGCAGATAGCTAGGGCTATGCCAAGATTCAATTGGTTTTATTATCGGCACCTTTCTCTGTGTATTAGCTAAGCAGTGAAATCATCACCTTAACACTAGAGTCAAGACTAGGCACTGCTAGGGCATGGACAGGATACTAGTGAATGAAGACGCTGTCGTCTTCAAAGGTGGGACGATGGTTTATATTGTGTCCATTATTGTTTATGGCTATGACATCTATTTATTTAACCTAAATTGAGAGCTAAAAAGCCCCCCACGCCCCTGGCATTAGTTAGTCTAGTGGTATAGTGGGGACTGGCCGCCCCCCACGCCCCTGGCATTAGTTAGTCTAGTGGTATAGTGGGGGGCTGGCCGCCCCCCACGCCCCTGGCATTAGTTAGTCTAGTGGTATAGTGGGGGGCTGGCCGCCCCCCACGCCCCTGGCATTAGTTAGTCTAAGTGGTATAGTGGGGGCTGGCCGCCCCCCACGCCCCTGGCATTAGTTAGTCTAGTGGTATAGTGGTATAGTGGGGGCTGGCCGCCCCCCCCCACGCCCCTGGCATTAGTTAGTCTAGTGGTATAGTAGGGGGCTGGCCGCCCCGACGCCCCTGGCATTAGTTAGTCTAGTGGTATAGTGGGGGCTGGCCGCCCCCACGCCCCTGGCATTAGTTAGTCTAGTGGTATAGTGGGGGGCTGGCCGCCCCCACGCCCCTGGCATTAGTTAGTCTAGTGGTATAGTGGGGGCTGGCCGCCCCCCACGCCCCTGGCATTAGTTAGTCTAGTGGTATAGTGGGGGCTGGCCGCCCCCCACGCCCCTGGCATTAGTTAGTCTAGTGGTATAGTGGGGGCTGGCCGCCCCCACGCCCCTGGCATTAGTTAGTCTAGTGGTATAGTGGGGGGCTGGCCGCCCCCACGCCCCTGGCATTAGTTAGTCTAGTGGTATAGTGGGGGCTGGCCGCCCCCCACGCCCCTGGCATTTATTAGTCTAGTGGTATAGTGGGGGCTCGCCGCCCCCACGCCCCTGGCATTAGTTAGTCTAGTGGTATAGTGGGGGGCTGGCCCCCCCCCACGCCCCTGGCATTAGTTAGTCTAGTGGTATAGTTGGGGGCTGGCCGCCCCCCACGCCCCTGGCATTTGTTAGTCTAGTGGTATAGTGGGGGGCTCGCCACCCCCCACGCCCCTGGCATTAGTTAGTCTAGTGGTATAGTGGTACAACTATATTCTAGCCTTTAAACGACCAGACATCAAATACTTGCTTGCCGACATGTATCGTAATATACTTTTTGCACTAACAATCATAGGTGCCGCACTAAAAGATTCACTGTTACTCTTTAAATACGTATAAAAAGAAAAATAAATTTAAATAAATGTAATTTACTTGTATAAGAAACATAATAGTTGGAGAAATAAAAATACTAAAAATCTGTTTGCTCTAAAAGAACTTTAAACTAAAAAATTTTCGGATCTCTTGGGAATCGAACCCTGCAGGACTCAATTATATGGAAACTAACTCTGCCACTGAGCCACTAATTGCTTACTAAGTTGGCCTATAGTACACGTATTTTATATCGAATATCGCTAATAACAGCCATTTCTACCATTTTTGCTGCTTTTTCATACATTTCTGCTCGTTGCATCGCAACGCTTCTACCTAAAAATACGAGTCGCATGTCGTTACAGAGATAACATTAAGGCGCATTCATCCAATGCATTTTCAAATTATGTCAACAAATTTTTCGGCTGCTAGGCGCCAAAATATTAATTTTCACCTGTTCTGACAGGTAATCAAACAGGTATTAAGACCTGTTAACCTAAGAATCAGTTTTCAAAACTTATTTAGCTGCATAATGCATCCATAGTGCTGTTTTTAGACACCAAACTTGAGTCTCTAGGTCTCGCCAATGCAGAGTTATTAGCAAAAGTATGCTCAAAATTTGCCCAAAAATGGCCTACTCAAAATTCGGAGCCAATTTTCTCAAAAATACGAATTTTCCAGCCATATTGGCGTATGACCGGTGTAACTTCAGCTATTCGACTAAACAATATTGAAAATGCAGAAAAATCGGTGCGCAAAATTTCTTATTTTTCGACTTCAAAGTTTGTACCCCAAAAGGGCCGTTTTTCAATTAACAGGTAAAAAGTACCTGTTAACAGGTATTTTTTCCAGAGTGTCTTGCGCCATTTGAACGGGCATCCGATGGGCTACAATTTGACACCACACTTGAAAAAATTCGCCCAGTAATAAAAATTTTTCTTTAACAACATATGCTTTTTTGGTCGAGTCCCCCGGCCTCTTTTTTCCCCGGTTTCCGGGTCACTGCTCCGCACAGGTAGCTCCAAATGCTTAGAAAATTTAGGAAAACAAATTTCCATATGTTTGACACGTTTTGTTAAAATCTCAACACCGTAGCTAAAAACACTTTCTTATTTTTGGAGACTACTTTTTGAAAACGTGACCCAAATTTTCAAAAACACTGTTTTTGACCCTTGTAGCCATATAGAGCAGCAATGAATGGCCCAATCAAGCAGATCTCAGCATTTCCGAATAAAAGACATCCATTTGAGTGATTTGGGTTGAAAAATTGAAAAAATCAAGATTTGCATCTGTATAGGATAAGCCTCTTTAAAGTGCACAAACGGTTTGTACTTTTAAAGTGCAGATAGGCAGCCATGTCAAAAGTACATTTTAGCCCAAAATATTATAGCGCATCTAAAAGCCCCAGGTGTTGTTGACATTAGGCAGCAGCTCAAAAGCCGCGCTATTGCGCGTCCTTTTCGCTGCAGTACGGGCAAGGTTGAAAAACGTGTACAAAAAATTGACCGAAAAATTGCATTTTTAAAAATCAGATGCAGTTTGCTCAAAAATACGAATTTTCCAGCCATATTGGCGTATGACCGGTGAAACTTTAGCTATTCGACTAAACAATATTGAAAATGCAGAAAAATCGGTGCGCAAAATTTCTTATTTTTCCACTCCAAAGTTTGTACCCCAAAATGGGCCGTTTTTCAATTAACAGGTAAAAAGTACCTGTTAACAGGGGTTTTTTCCAGAGTGTCGTACGTCGTTCAAACGGGCTTCCGATAGGCTACAATCTGACACTACACTCGAAAAAATTCGCCCCATTTTAAAAAATTTTTCTTAACAACGTCTGATTTTCTGCAGAGCCCCCGGCCTCTTTTTTCCCTGGTTTCCGGGTCACTGCTCCGCACAGGTAGGTCCAAATGCTTAGAAAATTCAGGAAAACAAATTTCCATATGTTTGACACGTTGTGTTAAAGTCTCAACACCGTAACATAAAACACTTTCTTATTTTTTGGGACTACTTTTTAAAAACGTGACCCAATTTTTCGAAAATGTCGTTTTTAGGCACTCTTTGGCACCTGGGCAGGTTATTGATGGCCCAATCGGCCAAATCTCGATGTTTCCGATTAACAGACATCCATTTGAGTTATTTGGTATACAAAACAGCAAAAATAAAGTTTTCCATCTCGACGCCATAGGCCTCACAAAAGTGCACTAAAAATTTGTACTTTTAAACAGCAGATAGGCAGCCATGTGAAAAGTACCTTTTAGCCCGAAAAAATATAGCGCATCAAACAGCCTTAAGTGTTTTTAAGGCTAGGAGGCAGCTCAAAGGCCGCGCTATCGCGCGTCCTTTTCGCTGCGGTGAGGCAAAGTTGAAAAAAATGCCGATTTTTCGACCTCAAAAAACACGTTTTTTGTACTTTTAGCCTAAAAGTTAAAGTGCAATCAAAAAATCCATTTCGGATCATTGTAGCGTTTGAATGCCCGCGTCTTTTGAGCACACTCACTAAGCGCTGCCATAATTTCCTGCCGCTGTAATTGAGATCAAATTTTTTGACAATGTTGAAAAAACGCAGTTTTTGGTTGCCATGGCAACCAAAACGCGTTGCCATGGCAACCAACTATTGTGCATCCGATAGCGCTAGGTCTTTGACACATTTTGGCAAAAACCGTTTGTAAATTGGTCGTACCGTTTTTTATTGGCAGCATTTCAAAGTTGAAAAACGTCATTTTAGTGTATGACATATGGCGCACATCTTATCAGGGACGATTTCGCAAAAGTAAGCAGCATAGAAAAAAATTCTCGCTTCGCTCGCATTTTTTCCTATACTACTTACTGGCTCATCGTCCCACAACTAGACATATACCAAATAGTCACAATTAGTGAATTGATCTATACAAATGAATAATAAGCCCATAAAATTAATATAGAAAACATGAGAAATCTAAATCTGCCTATTTAACTCTTCTCCCTTCTCTGTATCTTTGTCACTTTAGCCACCCCTCTTTTCTCCCCTAGTCCCTTAATGTTTGCTAATTAAAACCCTCTTTCTCACTCCTCACAATGGAGTTTTATGGGTTTGCTTGCCACCTAAACTTGTGGGCTCCATTGAACACCCTCTGTTTTTATTATTTGACTCCAAACCCCCAAACACCAAAACCAAAAGCCTAGTCTTATGCATAGCTTTATATTGACAAATGAAATTGAAAAGCTTGCTAGGCACATTCTTGTTATGCCTGCTTCTAGCACAGATTCTGAATGTCTCTTTATTGTCTTCATGCTGAAGGACTCATTGTGACTGAGAAGCTGAAACTTCACAATAGCTTTTGTTCATTGATGCTAATTTGAACTTGAAGCTTTAAATATGCTTAATGAATAATGAAATTCTTGAATATTTTGAACAAATATGAATGAAATATAAGCAATATCTCAATTGAATTCTTGATTGCTTTGTTGGCTTTAAAATTTTGGGTCACTTTTGGGTTTTGGGTTTTGGATATATATCAAATTTCAATTTTGGGTTTTGGGTAGTAGCAAAAATCATTTTTGGGCCATCTCTAGTCTTATTGAGGCAAAATGCCTCATTATCTACATAGTACTCTGCCTATATTCAGTGTAAAAGTTAACATATTCTATGTTGTAATTGCATTTTTGAGCTACAAATTTAAACCCTATATTACACATCTGCAGGTTTTCTATACTTATTCTAATAGGGATAGGGAAAAATCATTTTTATTAATGATAATACTATTATTTATATAATAGTTACTATTATTATTAATAGTTAGCAATTATGTAAATAAGTTTAAAGCTAGCTAAAGTTGGTAATAAGAACTACTATAGGGTACCATAACATATAAACAATATTTTTCTTTATTTTTGAACTTAATCGTGTCTTATTATTTGTACTGCAAGTTTGTAAACTGCTACTTGATTCAGTTGGTATAACAAATTTGTTTTGTGTTAACAGTAAAATAACTGTCTTGCTATTTGTATAGTCATTGTAACAATAACAACTACCAAAAATATTAATTTGGCAATTATCTATCATGTTAAAAATATTCTTTTTAGTGAAAAGAAATATCTTATTCTTAAAATGGCATAGGCCTAGCTAGTTTCCCACTTTAAAAATAATTTTTGGCTTGTTTGATCTCAGTAGAGAATGACTAAAATATTATTTTGTCGCTACTATTTATCTACTCAATTTTGAATTGTGGTAAGTAGTTTGTTCTTTATTTAATCTCCATCAAAACATAACTTACCATTTTGAATGTAGCCTTTGTAGGTTTAGTTAGTGAATTAGAGACGCTGAAATATAGGAACCTGGTGCTTTAAAAGGTAAGGTAATCTACAGATAGCCGAGGTAAAGAACGTTGATGTAGGTCTTGAGGGAGGAGTAGATTTTATGTGTAGTGTATAGTATATGAAATATTTAAAAAGCTGCAATAACTGACTCGGATATTTATAAAGTTTTTAATTTCGTGAAATATTTGTAAGTAGGCACTAATAAATGTTTTTTAATTACAAATTCGGGAATAAAAACTAAGAAAAAAAGTCGCAGTTGATTAATATTATCTGAATATCAACTGCTTTGCGTTCAAATTTTGTATTTTGTTTAAATATGTAAACACGACTAAGCTTCTTCAAGATATACCACAATCCCATCTTTTTTGCAGTCAGTTTAAAGCAGTTAACATAATTCAGAGTGCCACATCACTACACACAAGACAAATTTTGCCCCCTTAATCTGACTGGTGAACAAAGAATTCAAATTATTTGTTCCTTTCCTCTATGTTCCATCGTATTACAGAACTCGTGTAGTTTGCAGTATTACATGTAGTTTCACTGTATTGATTTACGATTAATAACAATTAAATCAAGAATCAAGAAAAGGAGGAAATGGACTTACTTAAATGTTCCAAAGATTCAGCAGTCTTTGCTCTTTAGTCACACTTTTGGACCATAGCCATGCAGGGGCAAAGCAGCTATCCTGGTTATAGTTGCAGGTCTTGAGTACTGCATATGTATACGTGTACATGTAAGCGCTCTGCCACTCTGGATAAGTTAACTACTCCTAAACTCAAACTGACTGCAAAAGGCTATATCATATACGAGTTGTGCATCATTTGGTAGCAATTTTGGTCTAAAACAAAACGGTCTCTACTATACATATATATCCTACTATACATGCGCATATACAGCAGTGTAGGTACACTGGATTACTTCCAGCAGTACAAGCATCATATATAGTACGCTGTATACTACATGTATAGTGCAGACCGGACGGGTTGCTACCAAGTTTCAAGTCTAGTACAGAGTCTACATGGTACATGTAGTGTCTAACTTATTAGGTCCAACAAGCGGTTTGAGAAAGGTCAGCATAATCAATACTAAATAAGTGTCAGTAAAGGGCAGTACGATCTTAACCATCACTGATCATGAGGCTTCAGCCAGGACTTACATGTAGAACTGCATGCCTTTCGGTATACCCTGACAAAAATAGTGCATATGAAACTACGAGTATATAGTAGGAAAAGTACTTATACATGCATGAAATTGCACCCGAAGCTCAGTTAAATTAAATAACAATCGATCATAAACCGAGCTTTTTCAGACAGGCAAGTAATTAATAATGATTTCGCTGCCCCTGATTTGGCTTAGGCATCAAAACAATGTGTCCAAATTGCTTACATTCATAACCGTAAGACACGATTTATAATTGACCTCCAGTCAGTACAGATACATTGTACATGTACGCCATGCATAATAGTATCAGAAGTTGACTTAAGCATACATTAACATTGCAATCATGTAACTATAATCCTATCTTCAAACCGTCTGCGGTATTGTCGGACGTTTCGCGGCGCGTCTCTGGCATGCAGCTCTCCAGCAGAAGTTGCCGCATGAGCGACGCTTGTGCCGTTCAGACCAGCGCAGTCGAAGCGTCACCGAGGCCGGCGGTCGCATTCGAGTGAACACAAAATCGTAGCGCCGATGCAGCAGCCACAGCTCGTACAGGACAAACACGACAGCCAGCAGAGTGCCCGAGCCCAGCAGTATGGCGTTGACAATGTTGATCCGACCGCCGGCTGGGTGCAGCATCGACCACAAGCCGAAGCCAATCAGCAGGCCGGACAGAACCAGCGCCGCCGACAGGTGCCTGGCGAACGACAGCCGTGCCGAACTGTCGCAGGCTCGACGACCGCGCCGACGTGTTACAACGAAAGCGTCGCCGCAGACGCTGCAGCGCAGGCTCAGCTGGCGACCGCCGCCGCCGCTCCTGGCGTTGCCGTAGCCGTAGGCGCAGCCGGCGTAGACGGCGTCGTCGAGAAACTTCGCCTCCAGGCAGGCCAAGTGAAGCCGGCGATCCTCGCACGAGCAGGGCAGGCGTTTCGTGGGCGGCGGCGTCTCGTCCAGCATCAGCTGCAACTGCTGCTGCTCCTCCGGCTGCTGCTGCTGCTGATGTCGGTGGGGGCACAGCTGGCAATTGATGTCGTCGCGCCAGATCGACTGCTGACTGGCTCTGCTTTGATAGCTGCCGCCACCGCTGCTGCTGCAGAAGCGGTTGTAGTTTAGAGAGGCCTACTGATTATAGGTTTAGTTTAGGGAGGGTAGATTAGGGAAGATTAGTAAGGGTAGTTCAGGGAAGAATACTAAGGCCAAGGGTAGTTCAGGGAAGAATACTAAGGCCAAGGGTAGATCAGGGAAGAATACTAAGGCCAAGGGTAGTTCAGGGAAGAATACTAAGGCCAAGGGTAGTTCAGGGAAGAATACTAAGGCCAAGGGTAGTTCAGGGAAGAATACTAAGGCCAAGGGTAGTTCAGGGAAGAATACTAAGGGTAGATCAGGGAAGAATACTAAGGGTAGATCAGGGAAGATTACCAAGGGTAGTTCAGGGAAGAATACTAAGGCCAAGGGTAGTTCAGGGAAGAATACTAAGGCCAAGGGTAGTTCAGGGAAGAATACTAAGGGTAGTTCAGAGAAGAATACCAAGGGTAGTTCAGGGAAGAATACTAAGGGTAGTTCAGGGAAGAATACTAAGGGTAGTTCAGGGAAGAATACTAAGGGTAGTTCAGGGAAGAATACTAAGGGTAGTTCAGGGAAGAATACTAAGGGTAGTTCAGGGAAGAATACTAAGGGTAGTTCAGGGAAGATTACTAAGGGTAGTTCAGGGAAGAATACTAAGGGTAGTTCAGGGAAGAATACTAAGGGAAGTTCAGGGAAGAATACTAAGGGTAGTTCAGGGAAGAATACTAAGGGTAGTTCAGGGAAGAATATCAAGGGTAGTTCAGGGAAGAATACTAAGGGTAGATCAGGGAAGATTACTAAGGGTAGATCAGGGAAGATTACTAAGGGTAGATCAGGGAAGAATACCAAGGGTAGTTCAGGGCAGATTACTAAGGGTAGTTCAGGGAAGATTACTAAGGGTAGATCAGGGAAGATTACTAAGGGTAGTTCAGGGAAGATTACTAAGGGTAGTTCAGGGAAGATTACTAAGGGTAGTTCAGGGAAGATTACTAAGGGTAGTTCAGGGAAGATTACTAAGGGTAGTTCAGGGAAGATTACTAAGGGTAGTTCAGGGAAGAATACCAAGGGTAGTTCAGGGAAGATTACTAAGGGTAGTTCAGGGAAGAATACTAAGGGTAGTTCAGGGAAGAATACTAAGGGTAGTTCAGGGAAGAATACTAAGGGTAGTTCAGGGAAGAATACTAAGGGTAGTTCAGGGAAGAATACTAAGGGTAGTTCAGGGAAGATTACTAAGGGTAGTTCAGGGAAGAATACTAAGGGTAGTTCAGGGAAGAATACTAAGGGTAGTTCAGGGAAGAATACTAAGGGTAGTTCAGGGAAGAATACTAAGGGTAGTTCAGGGAAGAATATCAAGGGTAGTTCAGGGAAGAATACTAAGGGTAGATCAGGGAAGATTACTAAGGGTAGATCAGGGAAGATTACTAAGGGTAGATCAGGGAAGAATACCAAGGGTAGTTCAGGGCAGATTACTAAGGGTAGTTCAGGGAAGATTACTAAGGGTAGATCAGGGAAGATTACTAAGGGTAGTTCAGGGAAGATTACTAAGGGTAGTTCAGGGAAGATTACTAAGGGTAGTTCAGGGAAGATTACTAAGGGTAGATCAGGGAAGAATACCAAGGGTAGTTCAGGGCAGATTACTAAGGGTAGTTCAGGGAAGATTACTAAGGGTAGATCAGGGAAGATTACTAAGGGTAGTTCAGGGAAGATTACTAAGGGTAGTTCAGGGAAGATTACTAAGGGTAGTTCAGGGAAGATTACTAAGGGTAGTTCAGGGAAGATTACTAAGGGTAGTTCAGGGAAGATTACTAAGGGTAGTTCAGGGAAGATTACTAAGGGTAGTTCAGGGAAGATTACTAAGGGTAGTTCAGGGAAGATTACTAAGGGTAGATCAGGGAAGATTACTAAGGTTAGTTCATGGAAGATTACTAAGGGTAGTTCAGGGAAGATTACTAAGGGTAGTTCAGGGAAGATTACTAAGGGTAGATCAGGGAAGATTACTAAGGTTAGTTCATGGAAGATTACTACCACGTGTAGTTTTGGACCGATTACATTGACAGGATTGCTTTCGTACTCAACACTTAGACACCTTAGAGCACTAATCCTAGCCCTTAAACAAAATCTCTTTTACTCACCTCAAAGCTGGTGACTCCAGTTGCAAACGATGAGGCACTTGTAAATTCTGCCGCCGCATCAAGTGCAGCTGGCTGTCAGACCAGTGATTTGGCGGTCGCCTCATCCCAAAACCGGCAGTATTTGTACTTTTATTATTAATATTATTATCAATTGCGGAGCCGTCGTTACAATCGGAATCGGGTACAGAAAAAATGGCGGGCTCCTCCCTGTCCAAGTTGAACCGGGTCACTCTGCTCCGATCTTCGTTGACTTTGATGACTGGCAGCAAGCCGGTTGCTGAGTAAGCTGACGGAGATGGTACCAGCGTCTGCTCTTCATCATGTTGCCGCTTTTCAAGCAGCTCCACTGTCTCTGAATCGGTTTTATCCTCATCTGCAGCTGCTTGCATTGTTCCTCCGCTCGGTTGCAGTCTGAAGAATTATTTCTGGGATTTGCTAACGATCTGAAAGACATGATTATCTTAGCTTCCCACATGATTATCCTGCATCTCCCCCACATGATTATCCTGCATCTCCCCCCCCCCACATGCTTATCCTGCATCTCCCCCCACATGCTTATCCTGCATCTCCCCCCACATGATTATCCTGCATCTCCCCCCCCACATGCTTATCCTGCATATCCCCAAAAATTTTTCAACCCAATCCACTCTGCGGTGAATTAATAAAGAATATCATTATTAACAATGAATGTAAATTCAGTAAAATAGAATTCAAGTTTCTTACCTGTTAAACTTGCTTGCCCGGACAGCTAAAGCAGTCCTGTTTACTGTTTAATTGTTAGCACTCGATGATATACTAGAAGAAAGTCACTGGCCTCAACAGATGAGAAGCAAACCATTTATATTTGCGTTTAAAAAATCCAAAGAGCGATAAAATTGTAAAGAGAAAGGCCTGAGTTTGGCTTCAAGCTTGTAAGCTGGTTGAGGCCAGCATATAACAGTACAATATAATAGCAGAGTGCTGGGCACAGGCACACAGGGGTCAGAGTGGGGTGGCATTACTGCCAACATTCAATGAGCACAATGACAATGCCTAGATGCCTTCTCCATTTTCATTTACCTGGCTTGGCTTGTTTAATTGGACAAACGAGCATAACAATGTACAGTAGCAACGAGTAGCGAGTGCACAGTGCCCGCATGCGCTGTACGCATGATGCGTAATACGATTACAGGCAGAATGACAGCTGACTAATAAATGTCACCCTATAGCCTAGGCACAGGTGTATGATGTTATAGGGGCAGATTCGAAGGTATTACATTTTTAGACGTGAACGTTTGCGTAAGGAAGGGAGGAACAGAGAGGAAAAGGGGAGAGGGGAAGAAGGGGAGACAGGAAGAAGGGGAGAGGGGAGGAAGGAGGGGTGAAGACTGTAGGAAGAAGGGGGGAAGAGGGGAGGAAAGAGGGGGAAGAGGGGAGGAAGGAGGGGTGAAGACTGTAGGAAGAAGGGGGGAAGAGGGGAGGAAGAAGGGGGGAAGAGGGGAGGAAGAAGGGGGGAAGAGGGGAGGAAAGAGGGGGAAGAGGGGAGGAAGGAGGGGTGAAGACGGTAGGAAGAAGGAGGGAAGAGGGTAGGAAGAAGGAGGGAAGAGGGTAGGAAGAAGGGGTGAAGACGGTAGGAAGAAGGGGGAAGAGGGGAGGAAAGAGGGGGAAGAGGGGAGGAAGGAGGGGGAAGAGGGGAGGAAGAAGGGGGAAGAGGGGAGGAAGGAGGGGGAAGAGGGTAGGAAGGAGGGGGAAGAAGGGAGGAAGGAGGGGGAAGAGGGGAGGAAGGAGGGGAAGAGGGAGGAAGGAGGGGAAGAGGGGAGGAAGGAGGGGGAAGAGGGAGGAAGGAGGGGGGAGAGGGGAGGAAGGAGGGGGAAGAGGGGAGGAAGGAGAAAGGCCAAAAGAAATGAAACAAATAATTCCTTAAAATTTGTTAGTTCAGCTGAACCCGACCATTTTGATAATTATTATGAATACGCAAGTTATTATTAAGCAAGAGCAGAGATTAAGTAGCAATAATAATGTTAAATGGATAAAAATTGAAGCACAAAAAGAAGAGCATAGAGCAGAGATATTACGGAGAGAACACTAATTACTACACACATAAGAGAAAACAGAGCTGCCAAAAACATTAATTAAACAATGCACTTCGTATACTACTGATATAGATATAGCAAGACTACTTATTAACTAGCAGGTAAGAGCGTCAATAACGTAGATAGGATTATAATTTAAAGCGCAACAAAAAAGAAATTAGATCAGACGGTACAGGTTGAAAACGATGACGGAACAAAAAAGGTCATTTTTAGATTTTTTGTACAAAAAATATTTATTAAGTACAAACTTCAGACTGAAGTGCAAATAGCGACATAATAATTGTTTAAGAAGCCGGTTAACAAAACTTTAACTTAGCCATAAGTATTATAATGTCAGGATAGTATACACTGCACATGATTACAGAATCGGTGAACATGTACAGAGCAGATGAAGTGATTTCCACTTATTTAGTGCTTTACAAATATTAGCTTCAATTCCGGATTTAGGACATCAAGGGCGATTCTAAGGACACATTTAGGGCGATTCTAAGGACACATTTAGGGCGATTCTAAGGACACATTTAGGGCGATTCTAAGGACACATTTAGGGCGATTCTAAGGACACATTTAAGGAGACTTAAAGGGCACATTTTGGGCGATTCTAAGGACACATTCAGGGCGATTCTAAGGACACATTCAGGGCGATTCTAAGGACACATTCAGGGCGATTCTAAGGACACATTTTGGGCGATTCTAAGGACATATTTAGGGCAATTTTAAGGACACATTGAGGGCAATTTTAAGAAAACATTGGGGGCGATTCTAAGGACACATTCAGATCGATTCTAAGAACCCCTTCAGGATGAATACCAAGCGACAGATTAAGGACTAATGATTAAAAAATTCGGCATGAGCATTAAGAATGTCAAAGTCCCCAGATAGTTAATCAAGCTCAACGAGCAGTGGTAGACGTACTCAACAAGTTGAGCTTCTTAGCAGCATTAGGCGACAATTCCATGCCAATGTGATGCGAAGTGGCCTGCCGTTTGCCCAGCAGTTTGGTGGCGTGCTGCAGTATGGCGGCATTGATCGCTTGAACGTCCTTGTCAGACGAGGTGAGAAAATTGTAACCGATCCGTTTAGAAGACGGTATGCCGGAGGTCAACAGCAGTGTGCTAGACGTGCCCGATCGAATGATGAGGTGCGCCTCAGCTTCCTCGTCAGTGAGTAGTCGACAGGCCAGCACCTGAGGTTAATAAGTGTTAATAAGGATGTTCTGTTGGGACTGTTAGGTCGCTTGTGGCTGTTCTGACATCCAATACGACCTCATTCTGACACCCCACTATGGCCTCATTCCGACAACAATATGGCCTCATTCTGACACAACAATATGGCCTTATTCTGACACCAATATAGCCCGTTCTGACAACAATATGGCCTCATTCTGACACCCCCAATATCACAACCCACCATACCCTACTCCAAAATCACATCACAGAGAGCCTCTGACACCCCACAACAGAGCCTCTGACACCCCATAACAGAGCCTCTGACACCCCATAACAGAGCCTCTGACACCCCAAAACAGAGCCTCTGACACCTCATAACAGAGCCTCTGACACCCCATAACAGAGCCTCTGACACCCCATAACAGAGCCTCTGACACCTCATAACAGAGCCTCTGACACCTCATAACAGAGCCTCTGACACCCCATAACAGAGCCTCTGACACCTCATAACAGAGCCTCTGACACCTCATAACAGAGCCTCTGACACCTCATAACAGAGCCTCTGACACCTCATAACAGAGCCTATGAGACCCACACAATAGAGACACAATTACCCCGTCCACCCACAAAAGCAGCCACAAGCGCACCTGTCTGATATGATCGCCCTCCTCGGTGGTGAACACGGCATTGTAAAACTGGATAATATCGCCAGCATTGCCTCGATTATCTAGCGGCACAGTTCGAAACAGAGTGTCGGTGGCCTGACCTCCGGCAGCCACGGTGGACGAGCTGCCAGTCAGATTGGCTACCCGGCGATGAGCGGCCAGGATGTGCGCGAATCTGATTGGACAGGGGGGCGACGGTTGAGCCGCCCTAGCCGCGGCGAATAGGCCGCAGGCGATCACGTGATCCAGGTGGCGATTGCGCAATAGGCCGGGATTGTCGCGCAGCACCCGATTAATGATGACAGCGGCTCGTTGCTTAGAGACGGGGTTCAACAGGTGCAACTCGGAGGACAGCTGGGCAAGACGGGTGTCGCACAGGCGGTGCAGGTGACGGTAGAAAGCCTGACAGGAGGGATTAAACGGGGATTTTAATAGTGAAATTGAATAGAATAGTTTCTTAGAAACTTTTTGAAGGCAAGCTATCAAAAATTGTATGGTTTGACTTATTCTACGTAAGTCTTAACTAGGGAGGGAATTCAGTAACTAGGGGGGGGAATTCAGTAACTAGGGAGGGAATTCAGTAACTAGGGAGGGAATTCAGTAGCTAGGGAGGGAATTCAGTAGCTAGGGAGGGAATTCAGTAACTAGGGAGAGAATTCAGTAACTAGGGAGGGAATTCAGTAACTAGGGAGGGAATTCAGTAACTAGGGAGGGAATTCAGTAGCTAGGGAGGGAATTCAGTAACTAGGGTGGGAATTCAGTAACTAGGGAGGGAATTCAGTAACTAGGGAGGGAATTCAGTAACTAGGGAGAGAATTCAGTAACTAGGGAGGGAATTCATTAACTAGGGAGGGAATTCAGTAACTAGGGGGCGGGATTCAGTAACTAGGGGGCGGGATTCAGTAACTAGGGGCGGATTCAGTAACTAGGGGGCGGGATTCAGTAACTAGGGAGGGTTTTCAGTAACTAGGGAGGGAATTTAGTAACTAGGGGGGATTCAGTAAAATAGGGAAGGAATTAAGTAACTAGGGTAAAGGAATTCAGTGATTAGAAAGGGAATTAAAAGACTGTGGAGTCACTTTCTTGACCCTACCAAAACTCATAGCTTCATTTGAGCTATTTAAATGACAGTCTAAGAATTGGGTAAACAGAGGAGTAACTAAACTAAGTCATCTAAAAAGTGCCCCAATAATTTAGATCAAGCAAGACACACCTGCAGTGCGGACAATCCTTTGCTCATCTTAGGCGAAGTGGCTGTGGAAGCCACCAGAGGACGCTGGCATTCAACGGCTGAGTAGCCGCGGCCGCGATTCTGCTGCACTAGCTTCCAGAGCGGACTGCCGGCAGTCCAGGCTAGAGAGTCCACAACGCGATCAACGCACAGACGGAGGTGTCGAACAATGTCGCGAGGAAAGTCCACCGCTTCAATGAGGCTCTCTACGATCTGTAGGGTGGTATGATCGAGACAAAATGAAGGGCGCTGGTACGCTTTGCGTTTCTTAGAGCTAATTGATAGTGCGTGCCAAGACTTTTGAATTTAAGGTCGAATTTAGTACTAGTCTCTGGCAATGGGACAGTCAAGGGCCGATGTACACCAGCACCAGAGGCGCCAGCACCAGAGGCGCCAGCACCAGAGGCGCCAGCACCAGAGGCGCCAGCACCAGAGGCGCCAGCACCAGAGGCGCCAGCACCAGAGGCGCCAGCACCAGAGGCGCCAGCACCAGAGGCGCCAGCACCAGAGGCGCCAGCACCAGAGGCGCCAGCACCAGAGGCGCCAGCACCAGAGGCGCCAGCACCAGAGGCGCCAGCACCAGAGGCGCCAGCACCAGAGGCGCCAGCACCAGAGGCGCCAGCACCAGAGGCGCCAGCACCAGAGGCGCCAGCACCAGAGGCGCCAGCCACCAGAGGCGCCAGCACCAGAGGCGCCAGCACCAGAGGCGCCAGCACCAGAGGCGCCAGCACCAGAGGCGCCAGCACCAGAGGCGCCAGCACCAGAGGCGCCAGCACCAGAGGCGCCAGCACCAGAGGCGCCAGCACCAGAGGCGCCAGCACCAGAGGCGCCAGCACCAGAAGGCGCCAGCACCAGAGGCGCCAGCACCAGAGGCGCCAGCACCAGAGGCGCCAGCACCAGAGGCGCCAGCACCAGAAGGGCGCCAGCACCAGAAGGGCGCCAGCACCAAGGGTCAGATGACCTCCCTTCCACTATAAAAATCGAGTCTACTAGCCAAGGCACCCACCTTGAACAGGTGAAACGCGTGAGTGCCAGACGCCTCCAAGCCACCACGCTTAGCGAGGTGGAGCAGCCGAAGCTGTACAGCACCACCTGGGAGCAGGCGGCGAACAGGCAGGCTAGCAGAGTCCGGCTTACTCAATAGAGACGACAATCGAACGCCAAGCTGATCTTCGTCTGGCACTTTATCAGCTTCGCAGGTGAGAATAGCGTCTAGCGTTATGTAGAACAGAGTCTCAGTGAGATTCGCACGGCGCTGCATTTCGTTGCGATTCACGTCGGCTTCCGTGACCGCTAAATCGTAGGCCGACAGAAAGTTGCTGCGCAGCTGGTTCACTGGGGAAGTGCGGGTGGGGATAATTTGGGTCGTTGCGACACGAGCAGATGGACTTGGGAAGGAATTCAGCTCGTAAGTAGGGAATTAAGTGACTCAGAGAGAGAGGGAGGGAACTCAGAGACTAAGGAGAAATTCAGTGACTAGAAAGGGAATAAAGTAAATAGGGAGGAATTCAGAGATTAAGTAGGTATTTAACTGACTAGGGAAGAAATTCATAGACTAAGTAGGGAATTGAGTGACTAGGGAGCGAATTCAGAGATGAAGTAGGGAATTAAGTGACTAGGGAGGGAACTCAGAGACTAGGGGGAATTAAGTGACTATCGAAGGCATTCAGTGTCTAGAAAGGTGAATTAAATGACTAGGGAGGGAATTAATGACGGACTAGGGGGGAATTAAGTGACTAGGGAGGGAATTAAGTGACTAGGGAGGGAATTAAGTGACTAGGGAGGGAATTAAGTGACTAGGGAGGAATTCAGTGACCATGGAAGGGTTTCACACACTAGCAAAATAATCGGTGATTAAAAAGCAGATTTTAGATACAAGAAAAGGTGAATTCAGAGCTTATTAGAAAAGGGTTTGAGAATCTGGGGGACTAAGGCAAATAAATGGGATAAAAGTATCCCACGCCCAGTTAACACAGCGTATAAAAAGCTGTCACTCACCTGAGCCCTAATATCATCCCAAGGAGCCGTTCCCGAGCAGTACTGCCTCATCTTAGACAGAGTGGCCTCTCCAAACTCCCGCCTGCGGCCGGCCAGCAAAGCCTGCAGTCTGGCAACGCCCTGCGCTTGTATAGTTGGCGTCAAATAATCTCCTTTGTAGCCTTGAAGCAGCAGTTTGTCCGGATTAGCAAACTGTTGCACAATATCAACATCCTCAGTTGCTAGGCGAAGCTGAGCGCCGGCCAACACGCGTTGTA